>CM053783.1:737224412-737524412 GCA_028749045.1 Cupressus sempervirens | reverse complement strand
CGAATGAAAATAAATTGAAGAGAGATTATTATTATATTTTATTGCATAATGTCTAGTTTTCTTAGAATTTTATATTTTTAGATGGAAAATCTTCTTCGCCAATACTATTGCTAATATTGTTGTATGGTTTTCTAACTAAACTCTAGACTCACTCAATTATAGTGTCATTCTACATAGAAGATGGATTGTTACTTTATTGCATATAGTATATTATTTTCTTAGAATAGGAATAGGTAAAAGGGAGATGATTATATTTTATTGTTTAGTACTATCTCATTTTGTTGAATTACTTTATATAACATAGAGATGGTGATTCTATTACATGTAGTACATTATTTTCTTAGAATGAGAATAGATAAAATAGATGATTAAATTTTATAAATTGTCACTTTATTGTGTTTTGTATATTATTTTCTTAGAATCATAATAGACAAAAGAGAGATTATTATTTTTTATTGTGTAGTATCTCATTCCATTAAATTATTGTACATAACTACAAGATGGTCCCTTCATTGCATGTAGTATACCTCTTTCATAGATTGAGAATAGATAAAAGGGAGATGATTATGTCTTATTGTGTAGCATATCATTTCCTTAAATTCATTATAAATTATAGGGAGATGGTCACTTTATTTTGTGTAGAAAATTAGTTTTTTAGAATGAGAGTAGATAAAAGGAAGATGATTAAATTTTTATTGTGTAGTGTTTGGTTTTCTTAAATTGATTGTATATAAGAAGGAGATATTTAGTTTAAATTGCATGTTGTATATTATTTTCATAGAACAAGTTCATAGAGAAAAGATCAATGATTATGTTTTATCATGCAATATATATAACAAGGATAGATATTGCTACTTTACTACATGTAGTATATTTATTTCTTAGAATAGATAAAAAGGAGATGACTATGTTTTGTTGTGTAGTATCTTATTTTTGTAAATTATTTATATATAATAAGGAGATGGTCAATTTATTACATGTTGTATATTATTTTCTTAGAATGATGATAAAATTTCAATAGTAGCTCCTAGTTTTTGTCATGAAGAAAAGTGACAAAAAGTGGAAAATGTGATTTTAGGGGGATTTGAACGAAGCCAAGTCTTCACATGAAGTCCCCTAGTGGCTTCATTCTAGGCATTGCATGCAGGGGCTTTGAACAAACCCTTCTGCACCCACATGTCTAGGAGGCTTTGTTTGGAGCCTAGGGCTTTGTTTGAATCCCTAATGCTACTAAAAGCCCTTATTTATTCTAGTGCTTTTTATCTTTAACCATATTTGCACAATTTCAATTTGGTGGACTAGAGGCTCATATTTAAGTACATGATAGTTTTGGTTTGTGTTAACATCCTAATATTATTTGTATCCTCCTTCAAGCATCCAACACTCCAACTATGTACCATTTCTTCCTATTTGTATTTTAATGAATATTTAGTAAGTTTTAATGAATATTAATTATTTTTAATTACTATTTAGATAATTTTTTCTTATATGACAATTAGAATTTATTTTTACATGTTATTGTCCTTATTTTTATGATAAATGAGTTTTATTTTGTTATGTTAGATAGTTTCACACAATAATAGTTAGAAATTATTGATAAAATATAGCTAAAGCCCTAGGTAGAAAAAAAATTAGGTTTAGAAAATGAAAACCATAGTTAGTTAGAAAATTAAATATTAAAAGTATAGGTTAATAGAAAATAGAAAAAAAAAAACCTTAGGTAGATAGAAAAGAAAACTGAAAATTGTATGTCTAGAAAGCAAAAAAATCCTCTTCCTTCAAGATTTCCCTCTTTCCTCACTCTCTCCTCACTTCATCTCTCATATCACTCATTACTTTCTCTCTCCTCTCTCTCCTTATTATATATATACAATTATAATTCATGTGATGATATTTACAAATGAATAACATTTTTGTTGGAACAGGTAACAAAGAATGACTCTTCGAGTTTGGGCTTTAATCATGATGGGAGAGACATTATCAACATAACACCTACTATTGGTGAGTACATATATGATGGATATGGCACCCACTAGTGCTCAGGTGATATTTAAATAGACTTTTAAATTAATTTGTAAATGTTTATTCTTGTGTCAATGCATAAATAAATTTGTATATGTATTTTAAATTAGTTTTCATATATGTATGTCTAATGAGTTATTGTATTCAATTTATAGGGGTCATGAGTTCATGATTCTCCATCATAGGGTCATTGTGTTTGTATGCACCTATATGACCTTTTAGTTAATGGTGTAACATGGTATGTTTAGCTGTTCATGGATTGTTTGAGTGAGACATGAGCATTTATGACTGTAGATGAAATAAATATTGAAGGATATTAGTATAACATTATACGAACCTATTATTATGTACTCTATTAATACAAGTACAATTAATATATCCAAGAATTATTTTTGCATTCAAGGACTAAGCATATTGCAATTAAGTATCATTTTTTAGAGATAAAGTTACTAGGAAGGAATTTAGAGTAGAATATGTGAGCACAAAAGAGCAAGTAGAAGATATATGTATTAAACCTTTGGCTAAGGACACCTTTATGTACCTCATAGTTATTCATGGGGTAGTGGCCCCACCCTATGAAGAATAATTGATGAATATGTGCATCATTCTAGTATATTCATAGTAGATTTATTGATATGGACATAATGATTGGTATTGCTCCTTAGGGGGACTAGTCACATGGTGCAAAGCTAGTTGTAGAGCTCTTATGTAATGATATTTTGGCTTAAAATTATTTGTAGCACTTGACACTATTTTTTTTGTCGATTTGCTTGATCTAGTGTAGGTACTTTGATGATATTACCATCAAAGGGGGAGAATATTAGTCAAAACCATTTCATTAGGGAAGGTGTATGCATGAAAGTATTGGAGTTAGCTAGAGAAGGTATATCTACTTAAAGCTTTTGATAAATAATCCCTACTCTATTGATAAAATATTAAATTCAAATATTCAAAAAAAGGGTCAAGTGATACAAGATCACCCCAAAAAAAGTTAATAAGGTGCCAAGGCCAAAAAGATTACAAACTATTCATAAAAGAAAGTAGTAATAGAATCCCCCATCCTGAAAGGGAAGTTATACCTAAGGGAGAAGGATCATGGTGGTAATAAGAATCACATACATAAGTGGGGTTAACAAGTGGGTCAAGAAAAGGCTACCCATCTTCAATATTCCTCTCTTTATCTCTCTCCTATCAGACCTAGGAGGAAAAATATCGAAGGTTAGGTTAGGAAAGGACCATTTTGACAAAGTGATCTTAGGCCATATAGAACTAACACAAGGGTTGGACCAACCTATAGAGAGAAAAATAAGAACAATAGGAAGAGTAGGAGAACCACTTGGGGATTAGCTAGAATCACATCATGGTAGGGAAGATGAGTAATGATGTCAATTTTCATTCTCACCATAAGGAGAGTGATAGGAAGCTTTGGACTAAGGAGTCTATGAGTGGTAGGAAGAGGAACTATGACCCCTATTCTAGGCATGGGGTGGAATGCAGTTAGTAGAAACAAAATTTGGAAGCACTTTGGCTAGGGTATAAGGGTCATTTCATTAGTGGCTGAGTAGCTGCTATAGGTGGGCCACCTTATTATCCTTTAAATGAATCTACATCATTGCATTATTAGTTAAACAAGCTTTAGTGTACATAGAAATGTTTATATCAAGAAATTGATGAGTAAAAAGAACAACATTTCTATCTTGCCAAAGTGTCAATAGAATCTCCATCTTGAAATCATGCCAAATATGAGTAAAGTGACATGGGATTCTAGGTGAGTCACCCAAAAAAATCGTAGGCGAATAAAAATGTGTAGGACTAAAGAGTATGAATAAATAATTAATTCTAAGCCAAAAATATTGAGCTCTTCAATAGAACCAAAAGACATGCAAAAAATTCTTAAATTCCCCACAAAAGGGAAAATAGGGATCTAGAAATCTCAATACTTGATCCAAGGACCCAAGGGGAACCTCTGGAAAATAACACACCAAGAAAAGTGTGTGATCTTAAGCTTGATGGTGGTCCAAGTAGTGTTAAATCTAAGTCTCTAGTTTTTCTCCAAGTACTATAGGTGGTAATGTTGTTTGAGAGTATCTATTATGATTAACCTCAAACAAAAATAATAATTACATGTAAATATAACCAATATCAGAAAATAATAGATCGCATAGAAGAAAAAAAAACACACAAAGATTTAACATAGTTCACCCAATCCCTAGGTTGCATCCACCAACAACAAGTCCAATATTATTATTATCTAGTGATTACAATCCACAATCCCTTATAGCTCAATACTATTGCAAGAAGCTACAATATCAACATTACATTATGAGATCCCTAACCCTAAGCCTTTTTATACAAGCTTTTACTAATTACAAAATTAGGGCTAGAATAAGTCATCCAATGAGAAAAATAGCAGCAAATGTCTTTTATGATATAAGGGCATTTTTGGCTTTAGGGGCATTACCCCCCAAAACCCTCATAGGGCACTACCCCTTGACCCCACCCTATACTGTGATAGGGATTACACTTGGGGCATTGCCCACAAATCCTTATAGAAATAATAGGGGGAGAAAACCATGCCAAATAAACATTTAAGTCTAATTAGGCTCCATATCACAATAATCTCCCACTTGGAGACTGATTAGGCTACATAGTTCAATAACATCCCATTTAGAAACTTATCATAGCACTATGAAACCTATAGCTCCCACTGGAATATCAAACCACCTTAGACTCTATTGTTCTTTTATTATGTTCAGTCTAGAAGACCAACCAAAGCTGAAGAGGAGTACATGTTCCTCCCTTGTAATTACCTTTGTAAACATATCTATTGGATCATCACCTGTATATATCTTGTCCAACTTTAATTTTCCATCATCCAAAACTGATTGAATGAAATGGTATTGTAACTATATGTGTTTTGTCTTTGAATGTAGAGCTGAATTCTTCACAAGATGAATGAAACTCTAACTATCTATAAAAAAATAATTATCCTTTTGAGGGTGTCCCAATTCTTCTAAGAAGAGCAAAAGCCATATCATCTCCTTGATCACCTTTGTAGCAACAACATACTCTACCTCTATAGTGGATAATGCATTAACCTTCTAAAATCAAGAAACCTAGCTTAATACTTGTTGGTGTTTGAAAACACTGGAGGTTTTTCAATTATCCCCATGAGAATATGACATATCTAGGGGCAACTAACTCCCATTCTCAACATATCATTTCAGACACAGGGCCAACTATAAAGCTTGACCCTTCTTCTATTTCATGTTCTGCAAGACCTAGGCAGGTAGACCTCAGATTCAATTGATATCGTACTAGTGCAAAACATATCCTTGAATGTATTTACTATAGATGAAACCCCTTCTATCTCCTAATTACTCATGAAATGACACAAATCTATAGTAGCTAAATGCAAATCTATGACATTCATAAGTTGAGTGAGGGCATTCTATTATAGCTGTTCAACATAAAATGTAAAGATGATTTGAATTTGATTTGATTTTATGTGGGTGGGGAAAGCAAATGAAAACCATGTATAGAGAACAATTTAATGACCCTGTAGCTAATCAGTGCCTAATCCATTGGGAAAATTCATAAATCTCTCTTATGCATTTTGGATATCTGAAACTTATTCATATATTCAGATATATGATCTATCCATTCACCTTGTAAATAGACACCAATGTTGAACTTAAATCTCATTCTTACTTGATATCCTCCTCAATAAACTTGAAACCCTATTGAATCTCTAAAGAATTTACATAATTCCTTGAATTACAAGCAACAATGTAGCAACATATAGCCTTAAGGGACTACACTTATGATCTAGGCTATTTGTTGAAAGACCATAAAACATCACAACTCAACTGAGAAAGGAGACAAGATTTAAACTGAAACTAAATCCTCGTTGTTACTTGAATTGATTTCTTTGAAATAATACATACAAATGCATGAACTTAACTCATAAAAAACCTAATAAACCATACTATTCAATGAACAAATGTTGTCATAAAAGAGAGAAAATGGCAAGAATAAGAAATTGATGGGATGGGAAGGGGGTATCACAGCCAAAGCCAAGCTTCATGGTCTAGAACCAGCACATCCCAAATCTTCCATTCAGAGTTCATCAATTCCAGGGCCAGTTCTACTAAATGCCTTCACTCTAGAGAGACTTTCTAAAATTCCAACCCCCACAATGAAAGAAAGAGAGAAAGATATAGGAAGAAGTGAATTCCTAGATCTGATCTAAACATGACATCTGTCCACTTGGAAAACTTTCTCAACAGGTTAAAAAAATCCTTCAAATCTTTTCTTTCAACTTGCATATCAAATCTTCAATCAATCTTGCCTCCAAAAGCACAAAATATCTCAGAAATTTGATCATGAAAGAAAGTAACTGATTTTTAGTGTAAAAGTGAATTCAAGGTAAAAGTAAAAATTAGTTCAATGTAACCTCTAGAATACCAGAAAAATTTTTAAAGTTCATTTTCTTCACATCTAGATCCCAAAAAGCCTTTAAAACTGCCCTCTAACCAATTCTGATGCTCCATGATCAATTCTGCCTATTCTGTTACCAATGCCTCAAGAATCAAAAATTGATTTCCAGCAGAAACTAGTGAATACATGTGCACAATCTAACTTCATATCTAGAAAATTTAGCTTCTCCTGGTTCCAATGGTATATTGAAGTACCTAATTCAAACAAAAAATGTGCCTGTTATGGCCCTTTGCAAAATAGGCTCTTGGACTATGAACATGCATTAAAATTCAAAAATTTAAAATTTTATATAGTTTGAACTATATTAGACCTAAAAATTTATTCAAAATCTTCATTTAGAATTTTCATTTGAAACTCTTTCTGAATTTTCATTTTATATTCATGATTATCTGCCAATTTGCCACTTGTCAACTCTTGATTTGCTCTACAATATTTGAAACATTTTATATTAATTAATATTTTAATATTAATCAATTTCCTTAATTCCTACCTCGTAGCACCAGAGGCCTTTAAATTTATCTTTACATTCATAGGCACCATGAAGATATTAATATTTTATTTATCTCTCACATATCCCATAAGCATCATGAGCATTTGAAACTTCTTTTACACACATTCGAGCTTTAAATGCCTTTACGCTCTCATGGCCTGAGCATATCCTCGGAGCTTTTAAAATTTTCTTTTATGCCCATATGAGCCATGTGTAATATCGGTGGAGCTTCAAATTTTGTTTATGCTCATTCACTTGAGCCTATCATCATAAGCATTTACATTTCAACCTCTGATCTCACGGGTTGAGCATAAGATCGGGCACCTTCAAACTTGCCTTTACCAACTTCATGCATCATTTCCATGTGTCACCTTCCTCCTTCTACTTGGACGATCAAAATAGTACTAACATCAGTTGGATGGGCCCCTCAATGCAATCAATGGTGTCCATAAAGTGTTGTCTTAAAGATGACAAGCTTATTGTGTGTGATAATATTTAAAGAACAAACTATCCCCATATACAAACAATCAGGGACAAATGTCTTCACTGCATATGCCCCCTGCAACCAATCATCAAATAGGTGATGGTATCAATCTAGATCAATAACATCTGAAGCTTCACATTTCTCCTTGTTACTCTTCATACAAACAAGGTTCTCCTGCATCTCCTGTAACACTGCAAATAATTTGAAAAGAACATCAAGGGTTTTCTGTTGCTTCATTATCATTTCTATCTAAGACTATTCTTTTCTCTTCACATCCTTTACCAAAGCAATGGTGGCTTCAAATTCTTCAAAATTAGGCCTCTAAGGAAGAGATATGGGCAATAGCATAATCTCATCCACTACATCTACCACACTTTGCATTGATTTAGTAATTGACTTAAGGTTCACCATTTTCTCAATGCTTTGAACTACTTCTAGCAGTGTCCAAGTTCTTTTATGGGTTTGATGTTGCTTTGGCTCTTTGGCGGCTTAGTTTTTTTTCATATGCTCCATTGATGTGGACCATCCCCTATTTCTGGAACTTCTCTACCTTTTATCCTATAGAATGTGAATTCTTCTTTATTTTGGCAGCTTGATCCTTGTATGTGGTTGTTCTTTTATCTGCTATGTTGCCTCACTTGTCTCTTACAATAGAATATCTACCCTTTGCATGGGCTACTCCTTTCTGCATGAAGTCTTTGTTAGAAGACGACGTCCTCTGTTTAATCCATTTTTCAAAATGACTTCATTTTAATGGCTTAGGTTCTTTGCTTGCAAGGCATTGGTCTTAGTTTTGAATGCACTAACTTCCTTATCTTTTATGATGCCTCTTCTTCAAACAAACCTCCTTGTTGGACTAGCACCCTATCCATTTTTTACCTATGGATTTTCTTTTAATTTTGACAACTCTACTTCATGTTCAGCACCGAGTCTTCTTTTTATGCATGAGGCTCTTGGACTACAGCTTGTTCCTATCACTCCCCTATTTGGACCTCTAAAGTTTCCCCTATTCCTCATTCTGCATGCTCTGCATGGAGTGTTGATTAGGTTTGACATGGACTCCTTTTTTAAGATGTGTGGGCTATTCCCTTCAATGCCCTGTGGGATTCCTATTTTAAAAGCAAGTAAACATTCTTCCCATCGTCCAAACACCATAGATTGTACCCCTAGTCATACTTAATTTCACTAATTAGTAGGAACCTTTTCTATAGGTGGGAACACTGGTAGCCCTAGTGAGAGAATGCATAAGAAATGATTGCCCTACTTCTACACTTGAAGCTCTCACATAGAATTGCATGGATTGTTTGTTGAAAAGTATGCTTTGATGCTCTCTCATGGAGACCACTTGGATGACATGCGTGGGCTTCTCCTTTTTTGAAAACAAACCAACCATTGCCTTTTTTAAAATGCTCATACCCTCATATTTCTTATTTAGTATGATGTAATTAGTTGGGCCCCAAAAGTGGGTTTGACTAAAAAAAGTTTCATTTTCAGACAACTGAAACCTCAGATTGATCCATGGAACCTCTGATATTGATTTGAAACAAATTTGATCACTAAATCAGCATTTGAAACTCATTTTATCCTTTTTTGCAACCTGTCACTTTTGCGCCAAGAGGTCTATTGACTAGCCTTAAAAACTAACCAGAACACCTAATCAGGCTCTGAAAACTAGCACGTTGATTCTCTATTCTGCACACTTGCATCCTATCAAATCTTCTCTCATGAAAAATTCAGGGTCAAAATATATTGATTGTCAAAGTTGATTCTTCAAAACCACCTACAAGTAAACATGTCAAAAAACACTAAATTGGGTTTGGAATCAACTTCAAAAATTGGGCAAACTGACACTTGGCAAGACAAAAACTGGGCCATTGGTTCTCTGTCACAAGGTAAAATAGATCTATAATTTGGGCTCATGATGAATAACAGGACATAAATGGCGAGCGGTCAAAGTGGGCTACTTCGATTTTGCATATTGGTAACAGTGGCAAAAAGCAATTTTTGCAAATGGAATTGACTTGGAAAAGTGTGCATATGGATTCATCAAGGCTTGAAAACTAGCACACTTTTAGTATTTTCATAGGAAAACATAGGGTTACAATCCATTCAATCTTACCAATCATGGATTTCAAGTTATGATGTCCCAAACAGGGGTGCCAACCAATCTACAAATAGTAAAACTAGTAAAACTTTAGAAATTACGTTTGGAATCGCATTTGAAAACTACTCAAATTGATTTTTCATAAGCTAAAACTTGAAACATAACTAGTCTCTGACATCTACAATGCAATGCAAAAGGAATTTTCTCATTTTGGTCAATTGGTCGAAAGTTATAGCACGTCAAACAGGGCTTCCCAAAATTTTGAGCATTTCATATCAGCATGACATTGATAACTGACCAACTTTGAGGGATTCAAAACCTAGTCAAACAGATTCAAAATGACACAAAATATAAAAAATAGGTTCTTAGACAACAAGTCATGAAACATTTCTAGGTGCTAGATATTTAGATACAAACGCAACCTCCTATCACTATTTGACACAGGTGAATGTAGATTGACACTAGCTCAAAACAAGACTTCACGAAATGACTTGAAATCTCAATTTGACTTCATGGAATGCTTAGATAGGTTGAATGGAAGGTTTTAGAAACATTAAACACCTTATGGGATTCTCAAGTACAATCAGGTACATATGCATTTATAGGCATTCATAGGGCTTGATTTGACCCAAAATTAAAAAAAATGCTCAAAATGGGAACACAATTTTGAGTGTCAACACTACTACCCCACCAATAGTAGATACATAATCTATAGTAATTTTCTTGGTATCAATATCTCCTACCAAATCTGAGTCAACATATCCCTGTAAATCAGCAATAGAGCCCTCAAAATATAGACACTTACTATTTGTTCCTCTCAAATATTTGAGAATCCATTTAACTACATTATAATGGTCAACTCCTGGATGACTCATATGCTTGCTAACAACTCCCACTACATGTGCAATATCTAGTCTTGTACACATCATAGCATACATCAAGCTTCCTATAGCTAAAGCATAAGGTACCTTGGACATTTTATCTTATTCTTCTTGTGTCTTTGGACACATCTCCTTAGTCAACCTCAAATGACCAAGTAAAGGTGTGCTGACAACTTTAGCATTCTCCATAGAGAAATGTCGCAACACCTTCAAAATATAATGAGCCTGAGATAATTTCAATATACTATTCTTCCTATCTTTCCAAATCTTCATACCAATAATTTGTTTTCCTACCCCCAAATCCTTTATAGCAAATACATGTGTTAACTATTCCTTTAACCACTTAATGTGATCCATGTTAGACCTAGCTACAAACATATCATCAACATATAAACATGAAATAATGTATCTTCTATCATCTAACCTCTTAAAGTAAACACAATTATTTGAATGACACCTACCATAGCCATGATCATGCATAAAACTGTCAAATTTCAGATACCACTACCAAGGTACTTGCTTCAAGCCATATAAAATTTTCTTCAATCTGCACACTAATTTCTCCTTACCTCTGACCATTAATCCTTTTGGCTATGCCATATATATCTCATCATCCAAATCACCACGAAGGAAGGCTATTTTAACATCAAGCTACTCCAAATGCAAATCTTCAATAGGCACAGTACTTAAAACAATGTGAATAGAAGTCATTTTAATAATAATAGAGAATATTTCATCAAAATCAAAGTATTTTTTTTGTGTAAATCCTTCTACAACTAATCTAGCTTTAAATATTTTCTTACCTCCATCCTCTTCTTTTAACCTATAAACCCATAAATTTTATAAAGCCCTTTTTTCTATAGGAAACTTGCATAAATCCCATGTCTTATTTTTCAGCAAAGAGTCCATTTTGTCTTTCATTGTAGACTCCCACTGAATCTTTATATCCACCTATATAGCTTCATCATAACATTCAGGTTCACTAGCATCAATAAGTAAAATAGAATAAAAAGAAGGAGAGAATCTTTCTAGAGGTCTACTTATCCTTGTTGACTATCTAACATTTATTGGGGTGTGTGGTATTTATTGTTGTGATTGTTTTAGATCATGAGGAACTACTAGGACATCATCTTTTTGGAGTATCATCTAGCACTACATGATAATCTTCTTTCTTCTCATGTCACTACAACAGATCTTTGTACAATACTTTCTCATTGAATATGACATCCCCTCTTCTTACAATTTTATGATTTTCAAAGTCCCAAATCTCATAACCAAATTCATTAATGTCATATTCAAAAAATACACATTTCTTTGACTTAGCTTCCAACTTGGTTCTATTTTCAAAATCTATATGAGAAAATTCTTCACAACTAAAGGTTTTAAGAAAAGAATAACCTACCTTCTTACTAGTCCATATTTCCTCTAGAATAGCACAACCCAAAGGAGTAGAGGGGCCTCTATTAGTGAAATATATAGTAGTATTGATAGCCTTAGCCCACATGTTTAAGGGTAACCCTGCATGCAACTTCATCCTTCTTGTGTGCTCCATTATAGTCTTGTTCATGCATCCAGCCACTCCATTTTCTTGTGGAGTCCTTGGAAGAGTTTTCTATCTATGAATACCATTATTGGAGAAATAATATTCAAATTCATGACTACAATACTCACCACCATTAGCAGATTTGAGATATTTTTAATTTCTTACTAGTCTCATTTTCAACCAAGAATTTCCATTTCTTAAAAATTTAAAATACATTAGATTTTTGTCTATGAAAATAAACACATACTATTCTATTTTCATCATCAATAAATGTAACATAATAATGAGAGCCACTAAGGGAAGATACTTGAGTTGGTTCCCATAAATCTATATGCACAAGCTCTAATCTCTCACTTTTTTTTTCCTTCTCAGTCTTCACAAAAATCACTCTCCTCTATTTTCCATACACACAACTTTCATAAAAATCCATATTAACACTTTTCATACCTGGTAAAAATTTCTTTAAGTGAAGTACTTTCATACATTTCTCACTCATGTGCCCAAGTCTATGGTGCCATAGTGTTGTATCATAATCTACAATAGTCATTTGTTCTCCCTACTCAATTGCAACAACTATTCTTGAACATTCATTTTTCCTTAAAACAATAAAGTAGAAGGAATATTATGACCTGTACAAAGATATAAAGTTCCTACTTTCACACCTTTATCTACTACAAGGGAACCTTTTTAAACCTTCTAATTTTTATCATTAAAAGTAACTACCCAACCCTCATCTCTGAGTTTCCCTGCTGAAATTAAATTCCTACTCAATGTTGAAACATGTCTTACCTCATGTAGTAGCCAATGATTCCCATTTTGCAACTTAATCTTAATGTTACCCTTTCCAACAATCTGATAGTTTTTATTATCCCCCAAACAAACAAGCCCAATATCCCCTTGGACATAATCAATGAAATAACCTCTATGAGGTGTAGCATATAATGAAGCACCAAAATTTAAAACCCATGAATCATCAATACGTTCTAAAGAAAGAAGCAAAGCATCCTCTTTGGATTTTTTACTTACCACATTTGCCTCCTTGGTCCCTTATATCTTATCTCCTTCATTGTTCTTTTGAGAACAATAATATTTCTTCTTATGCCCTATTTTACCATAGTACCAACAATCTCTTGGTCCTCTACATTGAGACCTCTTCCCCTTTGACTTTCCTCTTGATTTCCCATGATTTTTAGATTTATTTTCTCTCTCAGTTATTTTTCCTCTGCTTTGTGCATTCAAAGCACTTCCTAATATAGATCCACCTAAGGTTTTCCTATGAGTTTCCTCACTCAAAATAACACCAATCACATTATCAAATTTTAGGGTATTTGATCCAAAAATAGAACTACTTACAGCCATTACCAATCCATTCTAGCTTTTAGGCAAAGAAAATAAAATCAAGAGAGCCTAAATTTCTTCATCAAAATGAATACCCACAAAAGATAACTGACTAGTAATAGTATTAAAGTCATTTAAATGATCCACAATAGATCCACCTTATATCATCTTCATATTAAATAAATGCTTAATGAGAAATGCCTTGTTTGAAGTGGAGGGCTTTTCGTATAGTTTTGCTACAGTTTGCATCAACTCTTCCATCATCTTCACTTTTGTAATATTAAATATCACTGATGTTGCCAAGCATAAATGAATGCTTCCAAGTGTCTTTCTATCTAAAATCTATTAGTCCTCATCTATCATAGTTCCCTATTTCTTGGATTTTCCTTCTAATGA
This sequence comes from Cupressus sempervirens, assembly GCA_028749045.1. Classification (NCBI taxonomy): domain Eukaryota; kingdom Viridiplantae; phylum Streptophyta; class Pinopsida; order Cupressales; family Cupressaceae; genus Cupressus; species Cupressus sempervirens. Next base: position 737,510,654 of record CM053783.1, on the reverse strand, counting down.
CTTCCATAAGTCCTTATGATAAAGATAGTCCTCCATTTGCATCTTCCATAATTGAAAGTTCTACCCATTAACCTTGTCAACCATCAAATTATCTGTGTCTGCCATCACTCCTACTCAACCATGAGACCTTCTTACAGAGGATCACTAAAAAAAAATGATGATAGTATGGGTAAAAAAAATTGACGATTGTCTGGCATTGATACCACTTGTTAAAATTAACCTCAGACATAAATAATAGTTACATGCAAATATAACCAATATTAGAAATTAATAGATTACATAGAAGAGAACACAAGACACCAAGATTTAGCATGGTTCATCCAATCCCTAGGCTACATCCACCAACAACAAGTCCAATATTATTATTATTCAGTGATTACAATCCACAATACCTTATAGCTCAATACTGGTACAAGAAGTTACAATATAACCATTACATTATGAAATCCCTAACCCTAATCCTTTTTATGCAAGCTTTTGTCACTTACCAAACTAGGGCTAGAATAAGCCGTCCACTGGGTAAAATAATGGTTGATGCCTTTTACAATATAAGGGCATTATTGGCTTCGATGATGAAAATCGCTATGAGGGCATTTCCCGTTGACCCCACCTTGTACTACAAAAGGAGCTCACCCATAGGGGTGCTACTAGCATTGCCCCTAAACCCCCATAGAAATAATATGGGGAGAAAACCATGCTAAATAAACCTCTAAGTATGTTTAGGCCCCACATCACAACAATATCAACCATAGAAAAATGTGGCACTAACTAGACATATCTCATCTTATTCTTGTTATTAGAAAGAGGAGTAGATGGATACCACTTCTAGTCCTTCCACTAAGGCTTGATTGGTTGAATACCTAGATTTTGGAGCATGTCAAGTGGCAATAATACTCCCAAGACACTCTATAAAATCTATGGTGATCAGCTTCAAAAGTTTAGAAGAAATCTCTAAGGAGTTTCTCTAGATTCATACAAGAAGCCTTAGAATGATCCCAAGAAGAGAAATAATAAAAATGAGTAGCAACCAAAATATCAGAATAAATTCTAGAATTTACCACCCAAAGAGAGAGTTTGGTAATCCAGAAGTCAAGTTTCTCCTCTATCTTAGCAAGAACAACATTCCAAAGCTCCATATGAGAAGCTTGAAAGGTGAAAGGGATGTCACAAAAGTGAAAAATATCTCCATATTGAATCCATTTCCTTTCATATTTTTTTATCCATGGAGGTGCCAAAAGAAAAGACTATATGTAGAAAAGGGTCTTATGCCACTAAATAGTCAAACCAGAGGGGAAAAAATAGTTTTGAGGATCCTCATCCTAAATACTGATGAGAAATAAATTACTAGAAAAGTGCCCATTGACAAGCTAGGTAGGTGACTCAGGCATGGAAACACCTCTAACAAGGCCATGAGGGTCAAAACCATAGGAAAAGCCTAGAAGATGGATATGAAAATACCAAAAGATTAAGACTATTTTCCATTAATAGTAATACCAGCTAAAGCATCCCCAAAGATTATTTGGGTTGGCTAAATAAAGATGGAATGAAACCCAAGAGCCCATAGCATCACCAGAATGAAGGACCATTCAATATGGTCATAGGCTTTAGTGAAGTAAATTTTGTGAAAGATGGCTTGATGTTTTGACTTGTGAGTATACTCCATACCTTCCCAAACAACAATAATATTGTCAAGAATATAGCAAGATTTGATGAAACTAGTCTTTTTGTGGCACACAATTAAAGATAGCCAATAGAAAAATTTTAAGAGCCAAAGCCTTATCTATGATCTTGTAGGAGACATTGATGCAAGAGCATCCTAACATAGTTAAAAATCTTGTATATAGGAAATTTGAGGTCAAATTTGTGGATTTATGGTTTGTGTGGTTGGGAATGTGTGTGAGGCATTTTAGGAAACTTTGTCCTAAGTGTTCATAGAGTTTGCAGTTATACTCTTGGAGTTGGAGTCATTTTCATGAATGTTGGTTGTGTTTTCTTCATTTAACAGAAAATTTGGAGATTTTATTCACAAGCTTCGATCTAAGGGATTTAATGTGTGAACTCTTATATTTGGATCATTGGATAGTATATGGATCTATGCCTAAGGGCACATACTTCCATATTATCATTTTAGTTATTTATGGATTATAAACTTGGGGCTTGTCCTAATTACTTATTTATTTAATGTATTTAATATTTTTTGCTAAGTATACTTATGGCTTGAGGGTTTATTTTGTTTGAAATAAAAATAGGGAATGTAAACTTTGATAGGGGAGGTGAATTAGTACTTCAAAACTTTACCCATTAAAACATTCAAGGAAAATCCATCTCACAATTTGCAAGTAAATTGAAATACCAAACTAAACATATTCATCAATAGCATGAAAATAATTTAACACATATGACACAATATATTTGGTTATCTAGAAAAACTCTAATGATAAGGTAAAATTGGGGTGGGGATGACACCCACAAATCTTCACTACTGCAATTGTAAAGTGTATCCAATTAAGGTTACAATTCTTTCATCATAAACTATGATCTACCCTATGAAAGGTCTTCCCAATTAAAGGCTTATAAATACTATTAAATATTACCCTATTAAAGGATTTTTACACCCTACTAAAAGTGTACCTAGTTAAAGGACTTCATCTTACAATAAAGTAAGCATCCTATTAAAAGATTTACAAAAGTCGACTAGGACTATTTGGTTAAGAGAATTTTACTCATTCATTTGTTTGAATGTTTTAGCATTGATTCTTTGGTTAGCACCTCTCTAATAGATATTATATCATCTCTTTCTTGAGGTATACTTGATCCTCTCTTATTAGATGTGTCACTTATGTCCTCTCTCTATTTTCTTATGTTTTCACTAACTCATTCTTCAATTCATATCTTTCTCACAACTCCTTAATTGTTGTGAATGCTCTATTGTGCAGGAGCTCTTCTAATCCCTACCATTACAAGCCCATTAGGAGGATCAAACAAAAAAATTTATGATAGGATTTGGATCTACAATAGAATGCTAGAAATAATGTCCAAATTGTAAGGCAAGGAGACATTTAGGTGTGTTATAAACCTGATTGTCTACCTTAGTCATTTTATAGGCAATTTCTAGGTAGAATGATGATACAATAGTCTACAAGGTTAAATAATGATTCTTTATTTATTAAAAACTTTTTAGAATCCTAGGTAGGGTCTAGGAATAAAGTTTAGTAAAGTTTTGAGACATTTGACAACTTTTGCAAAAAGTTGTCAAGGTTGTCAATGTTGCATAATGCAACTTTTGTGCAAAAATGCAACTTTTGAATCCAAATGTTCACAACCACCTTTATCAGCTAGAACTATTTTGGAATGACATAAATAAGGTTGACAAACATTTCTCAATGTAGAAGAGAAGAAACTATTGTAAACATTTCTTAAAATCAATAAAATTATGTTGTTTTCCTATCAAAATTCCCTAAGAAACTACTTCTATAGAGGTCTATGGATTCATTTGTAACTCTTAAGGATTGGAAAATTTGAATAATGTTCTTATGAAGGATTTTCAAGTGCTTTGATATTTTGAAATCATACTGATTAAGAGGAATTGATTTTTGATTACTTGTTGGTCGCAAGGAGGCCCTAAGTAGGGTTTTGAGAGAATAATTCTCTTTCCTAAAGGTTCTACCATGGGAAAAAGATAAGCCTTAGTAGAAATAAGGGAAAGAGGATGTAAATTAAGATTATTTGGGTCTCATAATAGGAATTATAAGATGTTGGGAGAAAAAAAAAAACTCTCTAGATAGGCATCTAAATGTGACTGTTCATTTTTGGGTTTCTGAGGCACAATTTGGGCCAAGGGTGGAATAGAATCATAGAAACTTGGACTTAGATGTTTTGAAATTTCCTTGAAGTAATCAAATAGGATTGAATGGAAGATTTTTTTAATTTCTTGTACATGCTTTGGAATAGACACCTAATTAGCCCCATTAGGCCTAGCAGAGTTTTGCAAACAACTTGAGTTGGGAGATTGGTCAAGAGTCCTAACTTGGAAAGGGTTGTTGATTTAAGGATTGGAGTGTTTGAAGGTTTTTAAGTCTTTATATGGTGGAAAAAATAATGTTTCCCTCACAAATCCTTAGTTTCTCCTTGTATCCCTATTTGGAGTTTTAGGTGAGTAAGCTGATTTCCAAAGTACATATTGGGAAAACATGTGTATGAAAAACATTTGGAAACTACATCTAAGGTTGTAAGAAGCCCTACTATTTCATCCCTAAAATATTTGGCTTAAATTTTGTGTCTTGTTAGGCCTCATGGAGTTGTCTTAGACTTCAAATTCGATCTAGTCTAAGGAGAGTGGGTATTGGGAGTGACATAGTGGAGTCCTATATTGTATGGTTTTGAAAAATTTGTGCACCTACAAGGGCCACACCTTGCTATATAGAAAGGGACTCTACTCCAAGTGGTATCAAAGAAACTTAGTAGATATTTGGAGAAAGAAAATTTGCAACCATGTCATATGGTGGAGAAGAAAATGAAAATGAACTTCCTAATAGAATGGCAAATGTTAAACTAACGAGGGTGGTGAAAGTGCATGATGATGAGAGGAAGAAAATAAATAGAGAGATGGAAAAGTTAAAAGAACATGTCAAGAATGGATTTAGTGGTAACTATAAGAATGAGATGGAGGGGAGTGATGAAGAAACCCCTTGGAAAGAGGAAGAAGAAGAGATCATTGTAGAATAAAGGCTATTCCTTAAGACCTTGAAATCTATGGAGAGAAGGACCATGGACACTAAACTTGATCTTCTTGTCTATAGTGGGAAGATGGATAAAAAATAACTAATGGATTGGATTGATGCACACACTAATTTCTTTGACTATGAGGAGATACTAGAGCATCATAAGGAAAAAATAGAAAAGTCCAAGTTGAAGGTGTCTGCCTTAACTTGGTGGAACTTCACTCAAGAAGAGAGGGTGAAGATGGACAAAAACTAGATTAGCACATGGAAAAATATGGTGACGTTGATAACGAAAGCCTATGTGCTTGATGACTATGAGATTATACTTCATAAAAAGAATCAAAATCTAAGACAAAAGGAGATGGATGTCTCCAGTTACACTAAAGAGTTCAAAAACCTCACTATGAAGTCCAAATTGTGTAACTAGAGCATGTCAAACTTGCTAGGTATATGCAAGGGTTCAGGATGAATATACAAGATGAAATGACTCTATGTTCCCCTAACATAGTCCAAAAATGCTTTCAAAATTCATTGAAAGTGGAGAAAAAGATTAGGAGGAAACAAGATCAATGAGGGAAAGGAAGAAATTTGATAGATTTTGGCAATAGAGGAAGAGAAACAAGTGGTGGTACAGGAAAAAATCGTAGAGACTATGGGGAGACTAGTCAGGGTAATTTATTTAGTGAGAAAAATTCTAGAGGATCCCATAGGGGAAGAAGAGGAGACTCAAGTGGAAGATTTGGAGGGAGATCATTAGTTTTGGAAATATTCAGGATAAGATAGGTTACTGAGAGGGGAGGGGTGAATCAGTAACTTATCAAACTTTCAAACAATTCAACATTTTAACCATTCACCATTCATTCATCTAATCTACTACATAACTGAAAGAACAAATATTCATTGCACATGTACATAAAGATTTGGTGACCCAGAAACCTTCCAAATAGAAAGTAAAATTGGGGTGGGGATGATGCCCACAAAACTTCAATACTGCAGTATAAAGTTGGCCTGTTAAGGCTTACAATGATCACTTTTGGTGATCTTCCCTGTTAGGAGCAAGTAGGACTGCTAGATCCACCTTGTTAGAGGATTTACAAACATATAGTAAAGTATGCACTCTGTTAGGAGATTTACAAAAAGACTATTAAGTCTACCCTATTAAAAGATTTATAAACTGATTCACCTATTAGGATGAAGCAGTGGATCTGCTTACAACTGTTTGCTGATAAGATCCTTTTTGCATTGATCACCTAATGTGATAGATATAATTTTTTTTCTCATATGTTGACTTTGCTGAATCCCTTTTATTTTGCTACTAATTTCCAATTCCTTATTCTCATGCGAACATCAATCTCTGCCTTTATATATCCTTTTCACACCCTTCGTATATATCATTTCATTATTTACAACTGCAAGGTCAGCCAAAAAATAAGTGAACAAAACATTACTGAGTCGGCCAGATAGTAGAAAACTCGAGTTCCTCAAGCTGACTCGGTGACCTTCTGATACTCGACACCCACTACATTACTCGACATCATCATGCATTCAATAGAAGTAGAGGCTCAATTCATACTAGTCATACAACACTTCTTGGAACTCGGTAACCATTGGTGACTTGGTAGATATAGTGCCACTCTATAGAAACTAACTTCTTCATTTACCTTGCTTTGCTTTGTGAACACTGAGTTCTTCATTTACCTTGCTTTGCTTGGTGAACACTGAGTTCTTCATTTACCTTTCTTTTCTCAGTTAACACTAAGTTCTTTATTTACCTTGCTTTGCTCGGTAAACACTGAGTTCTTCATTTAGCTTGCTTTGCTCGGTAAACACTTCTGAACTTCTCCTTCACTTGGTATCCTCTGAAATGCTCGGTGAGAACTATTTATCTGCTGAACTTATAAGGTAAACACTGAATGCTCACTATACACTATAGAGTAAGTGATGAGCTAGATAAGCATTCAGAATTGAATAAGTGTTTGCACTAATGACAAATATATCATAATTCCAACAATCTCCCCCTTTGGCCTTAGTGAAAAAAACACTTATGAGCCAAAAATTATGTGCAAAATTTGTCATACTAATTTACATATATCTCCCCCATACAATATGCATAGAATATTTACAAATATTTCTATATATCTCCACCTCTTTTCTCTATCTCTTATCTCTTATCTCTATCTCTTCTTTGGTACTCTACCTCCCCCTTTTTGACAATAATGCCAAAATAAACAATATATATTTACATAGAAACACCAAAATGAGAGATAAACTCATAATGTACCTTGAGAATAAGAGCCAAAGTCTTATCCCAATTTTCTTGCAAAATTTTGTGGGTGGAGAGTGCTATCTGAACTTTAGCTGAAAGTTCAATCACATGATCTGCAACTAAAAAATTGTATTCATGGATCAATGTTTTGGAGTATACAATGTGTTTCTGCATTGTGTCCATGACAAGAAGGATCATATTCTGAATGTCAATCAAGGTAGATCTGATCCTTGCTTCCTCTCTTAACAATTCTGGCTGCTTTTCTGACAAAAATCTGATTCTAGGATGATGGGATGAACTTGAATTGGGGTCAAGTTGCAGCATGTGGGCACTGACCTTCATATCCTCATCAATTTTACATAATTTTTCTTTGATCTCCTTGGTATACTCAGTAACATCACAAAGTTTGGCAAAAAGTGAAGTTACATTATTAAAAGAATTTTCAAGATTCACCAAAATTGTGGAAAATTTTACCTGTTTTATTGCAATGTGCTGAGCAATGTGCTCAAGCACCTTATTATCAAATTTTATTTCAGCCTTTGCAATCAATTTTTATTGACCACAGGTGTCCTCATTGAATTTATTTATAGCCTCTTCTAACTAAATCAAAATGTGTTGAGTAGAATCTACTTCAACACCTATGGCTTTGGTAATTATATTCTTGGCATTCTCAATTATTTTGTACACCTTATCCCTTTCAAACCTTAACAACTTCTACGTAGCCTTCATCTCTATTAGTTGACTAGCATACCTCATCTCTTCAATGGTAGCATTTTCATAGTCAACTTTTGGAATCACTATCTATATGTCTAAGTCAATATCTTCAAGAATTTCCTTTCCAGTGATTAGAAGTTTTAATGGTTGCTTTTGTCTGACTTCTATGATGACTGGTTTGACCTTAGGAATAGACATAATAGTGGAGATGGAAGGACTTGCAGTGAAAATTGGGATAGGACTTGAGGATTGATTGCTAATAGGAGTATTTATCAGATCAAAAACTAGAATACTTCCCAAAAATGATGATACACTCGGTAATGCAATATCTAAACTAACTGGATTTGAAGTAGATGTAGATAATGCTGACAAAATTGTAGAACAAGCTAGAATCAAAATTGTAGAACTTACTGTTACACTAATTGGTGATGATGGAGCTGAGGGGACTGGCTTGGTGGGTGAAGAAGAGGGCTATAGCTTAGTACATGAAGTGGTAGACACTTCTGTCTCAGCTACCTAGAGATAGGATGTAGTAGGTGCAGATGATAGATCTAATTTAGATTCTATCAAACCTGCTGAAGCTGACTCCAACCTTGATGATGTGACAGTTTTAGGTGGAGAGTGAGGAAGGGATGCTGTAAGTGCTACTACAATTTTTACTAGATCATCTTCCTCCTTATATTCCTCTTTAGCTTCTTCCTTCATTCCTTCTTCCTCCTTGTCTTCTTCCATTAATGCATGCAACTCTCCTGGTGAGACTGTGATGGATGGAGTGCCATCAATATCCTCACTGTCACTGTTGTCATCATCCTTGATTTCCATTGGGTCTTCACTGGGCTTATGCAGATGATAGATGTTTTTCCACATGTTTTTAGCATCATTTACAACATGCTCAATGTCTTTAATCAAAATTAAACATGTGTGAAATCTTATCATCATCTTACCTTCATGGTTTTTCATTGTAGTTTTTACTTTTGCTCCAATGAGACTTGGTCGGAGATTCTTCAGGGATTTCTCATAGATGTCTTTTAGCATTTGGGTGGCTAATTCCCATCTTGATTGCAATCTCTCCAATAGTTCTTTCTATATTTGGGAGGCAAACTGGTCCGGGGAGTATTTCCATTTTCCCATCTTGCTGAGTACCAGTTCCTCTATCTGCATTTTCTCAGCATTTGTTCTAGTTTCAAATTTTAATGCCTTGAAATTTTTGATGCCTGCTACTTCTTCCAATTATTTAAGCCTTTGCTCAAATGTGGGTGTAGGCCTTACTAGTATAGGTTCTTGCTTACCTTTTCTGGTTCTTCTTGTGAATACTACAGTAGGCTTCTTCTTAGGTTTGGTAATTATTACCTTACCTTTGTTCTTCAAAGATTCTTCTTTAGTTTCTTGTTCTTCTTTTTCTTCTTCTCCTCTTTCTTCTTCATCATCTCGTTCATCCTCACCTTTACCTTCTATTAGCATAAGAGGGCTAGATGTAGTTTTCAATTTTTCTATCTTCCTCTTGCCTTTGCTTATGGCCTATGGTAGCCTGATTTCAAGCTCAATTCTAGAATTTGCCTCATCATAGGTTCCAAAAATTGGTTGCCTTGGGTCTACTGGCTCATTTACTAGTTCTTCTATGATGTCTCTAGCTTCATCAATATTTACCTCATAGGGAAGAGGTTTTGCCCATGCAACTCGGGGTCTGACTGCCTGGATGTACACCTTGTCACAGTCAACCATGAAGTATACATCATCTTTATAATCCTCAATAAGCTTAGGAGGAATCTTGAACCTATTATTCATCCTCTCCTTGAAGTCTTCAAAATAATTGTCCATAATGCTATCAAAGATTTCACCCATCTCTGCTACAAACTCATTTATCTGATACAAAATTGGGATGTCTTTTCTGCATACGACAGTTCCTCTAGATGGAAATAATTTTTGAATGTAGAAAAATAAATAGATCAATAGAGAACCAAATTTACAAGAGTTATTCTTGGAAGTCCTTATACTTTTAATATTTGTATTCAATTATTTCAGAAATACCTCGAACAAATCAAATTCAAGGTTTTTCTTTACAATCTTGAGGGCCAAATCCACAGCTTCACAAGGTACACTATTCAATCTACTAGAACTGTATAATTTATATGCAGTTACATGAATGCCAAATCTTAGTTTGACCTCAGACATAGTGTTTACCTTCAAACCTCTACCATCCCACTTGGCTAGGGTTTTCTTCTGTAGCTCCTCCTGACCTAGGGTTTTGGTGGTTTTTTCTTTACTGAGCATAGGGAGACCCGTGATTTTATGAATCATTTTCTTTGTGATTAGCACTGGCTGCTCTAACCATAATTGTCCATTATGCACCCAACTCAAGATATACCTAATCCATTTGGTTTGGAAGTTTCTAGGTATATGTGAGATATGAGTCAAGCCTTTTGTTTCAAGATGCTTGAACTCAGGTTTTAGAAAGCCATCTACACTCATTTCACCTAGGGCACTATCCATCTCTAGGTTTCTGATTTCTTGAATAGAACATTTGAAATGAGTATGAATATCATTGATAGGAAGTACCTTAGGTGGTATTTGTGATTGAGCTCTAGCTGGGTTGAGTGATTTTGCAACGGCTGGAACAATCTTGAAGTTGGCTGCTTTCCATTCTATACCCTTTATCAACATTTATGAACCTCTTTTTGCATTGGTGTTGTTGGTTCTTGCGGATGCCATAGCTGCTCGGTAAGTATAAGAAAATCTTGACCAAATTCTTTGCTTGAAAATTGCTTGAAATTACCTGGAATTTGCATTGGATTCATTAAAGATCTTTTAGCTCTGAGTATTCTTAAGTTGCAGTGAAAAATGAAATCAAATTCTACCCTTTTGATGGAAATAATGTCATTAATGCTTAGTACGAAGGTAGTTGAGATGACATAGTGTTTTCCAGTATGTCATTGATTTACTCAGTAAAACCTTGCAACTCAGTGTCCAAACAAAATATTTGATACTCCTGACCTAGCTCGGTAAGGTCTTTAACCAACCTTGCTCGATAGATGCAACACGGTGAATTATAACTTTTCTTTGGTCCTTGTATCTAAAATACTAATTTTATCCATTTGCACTCTTTTACACTGAAACTGCTTAAGATATTGCTAGAGGATGCAGTTCTTGATTCTTCTTAAATTTAATTGGAAATGGTGGAGTCACCCATTTCTTGAGTGATATGACCATTATTTGAACTGTCTTGCTCGGTAGATTTAGGAATCCATTGTTGTCTCATCTGCTTTCGAATCTTATTAGCTTTAGCTTTCTTTTCATCTTCAATTCTTCCAGTATTCATGCAATTCTTGGCTATATGACCAAGTTTAGTACATGTGTAACATCTTATAGTTGTATCCTTCTTTCTTAGGTGATGTCTTGCACAGTTTATCCCAATGTGTCCATATTCTCCACAATAGTGACACCCACACCAAGTATTCTAGTCCCAACCAAATATTGATTTGATCATTTTTTTTGTTGGATTGAATGTTTTTTATTTACATTTAGATGTCTTGTGACCTTGTTTCTTGCATTTATTACATTTTTCTTCAAATTTTGGTTTCTCTTTGCATTCATTAGCTTTATGACCATGCTAATTGCAGTTGAAGCATTTGCCATTGAATTTTTCTTTTCCATTACTCCAAAAATTTTTTGATTTATGACCTATCTTACCATAGTGATTGCAAGTGGGTCTTTGATTCCTTTGGGCACCTTGTTTGTAGGATTCATCTTCTTCCTTGTATCCAAGACTGATTTTACCTTTTTGTCTATGAAGATTCTACTCATTTTGTTGATTCAATTGGTTCATGTCTATTCTAGATTTCATCATTCTTTCATTGACTTGTCTTTCAGATCTTAGATCACTTTGTAAGCTTGCATTGATTTGTCTTTCAGTGATTAAATCATTTCTCAAACTTTCATTCTCAGATCTTAGATTCAAAATTTCTTCATTTGCATTAGATAGTTGACCTACAAGATTTTCATGTTGAAGGAATTGATTATTTCTTACCTCTAAGTCTTCATTTGGCTTGTTTCTCTATTCCAAAGCTTCACGTAGCCTGATTGATTGGATTTCTTGTTCTCTTTTAAGCTTCCTTACTTCTTCCTATAGAGAACCATTCTATGCTAGGAGATCCTTGATTGCTTCATTAGCTTCATTTGAACTGCTGGATGGTAAAAGGTCTTCAATCTTTTCTTCAACATACTGATGATCATTCATTTTTCTTGCAAGTTCCTTCCCTCTTTTTAGAGATTGAGAAAGATGCTCCTTTACTTCCTTGAGTTGAGCCATGGCCATTTTTAGATCTAGCTTTTCATTTTCAATACATTTGTCAAGTCTGAATATCTCCATTGTCCTTGATCTTTGCTCAAGCTGTCAAACTTTTATCCTAAGAACCACAAAACTCTGATACCAATTGTTGGAAATATTCAAGATAAGATAGGTTACTGAGAGGGGAGGGGTGAATTAGTAACTTATCAAACTTTCAAACAATTCAGCATTTTAACCATTCACCATTCATTCATCTAATCTACTGCATAATTGAAAGAACAAATATTCATTGCACATGTACATAGAGATTTGGTGACCCAGAAACCTTCCAAATAGAAAGTAAAATTGGGGTGGGGATGATGCCCACAAAACTTCAATATTGCAGTATAAAGTTGGCCTATTAAGGCTTATAATGATCACTTCTAGTGATCTACCCTATTAGGAGCAAGTAGGACTACTAGATCCACCTTGTTAGAGGATTTACAAACATATAGTAAAATATGCACTCTATTAGGAGATTTATAGAAAGATTGTTAAGGCTACCCTGTTAAAGGATTTATAAACTGATTCACCTGTTAGGATGAAGCAGTGGATTTGCTTATAACTATTTGCTGATAAGATCATTTTTGCATTGATCACCTGATGTGATAGATATAAATTTTCTATTCCTATGTTGACCTTGCTAAATCCCTTTTATTTTGCTGCTGATTTCCAATTCCTTCTTCTCATGTGAACATCAATCTCTACCTTTTTATATCCTTTTCGCACCCTTCATATATATCATTTCATTATTTACAACTGCAAGGTTGGCCAAAACATAAGTGAACAAAACATTACTGAGTTGGCCAGATAGTAGAAAACTCGGGTTCCTCAAGCTGACTCGATCACCTTCTGATACTCGACATCCACTACATTGCTCAACACCATCATGCATTTGGTAGAAGTAGAGGCTCGGTTCATACTATTCATACAACACTGCTTGGAACTTGGTAACCATTGGTGGCTCGGTAGATATATTGCCACTCGGTAGAAACTAACTTCTTCATTTACCTTGCTTTGCTTGGTGAACACTGAGTTCTTCATTTACTTTGCTTTGCTCGGTAAACATTGAGTTCCTCATTTACCTTGCTTTGCTTAGTGAACACTGAGTTCTTCATTTACCTTGCTTTGCTCAGTTAACACTGAGTTCTTCATTTACCTTGCTTTTCTCAATGAACACTAAGTTCTTCATTTACCTTACTTTTCTCGATGAACACTGCTAAACTTCTCGTTCACTTAGTATCCTCTGAAATGCTTAGTGAGAACTATTTACCTGCTGAACTTATAAGGCAACCACTGAATGCTCGGTATACACTATAGACTAAGTGATGAGCTAGATAAGCATTCAGAATTGAATAAGTGTTTTCACTAATGACAAATATACCATAATTCCAACAATTAGGACCTCCAAGATGTTACAGATGTAATCAACGAGGGCACTTGGCATCTATGTGTCCTAAAAAGGAAAAGAATCAAACTAATAAGAGAGAAAACCTAGTCAGGGAAGAGGAAAGTCAACAAGAGGAAACCCAAGGATCTTATGCAACACTTGAGAAGGGAGAAGTCCTTATAATGAGAAGGAAACTTTTGAATACACCAAGCACCCATGAACCACCTCAAAGGAAGAATTTGTTCAAAACCACATGCAAGTGTGGGGACAAAGTTTGCAAGATATTGATTGGTAATGGATCAACTCATAGCTTAGTGACTAAGGAGGTAGTAAAGAAGTTAAAATTGAGGAGGGTACCACATCCAAACCATTATAAGGTGTCTTGGTTTACAAGGGAGCATCTGACCATTATAGAAGAGTAATCTTGGGTAGAATTCCTGATTGGGAAGTACAAGGACAAGGTTCTCTATGATATTGTACCAATGAATGCCTATCATTTTCTATTAGGGAGACCGTGGAAATATGATGTTGAGGCACACCATGATGTTAATTTGAACACATACACAATCAACCATATACATGAAAAGGTAACTCTCTTACCCTTACCAAATTTTGTAGAAGAGCAAGACGATCCAAAAAAATTGTTTTTAGATGGAAAATAATTTTTAAAAGTTGTGAAACAGGAAAAGGATCCATGCTATCCTCTAGTTATTTTGCCTAAAGTTGATAGACCTAAGAGGATTGTGAAGGAATTGAAACCCTTAAGACATGTAGGTCTTAAGGAGGTTGTAGACCTATTGGACTAACATTGTCACCAAAGAATTTCCAAGTGAGTTACCCCCAATCAGAGATATAAGTCATAACATTGATTTGATCCTAGGAGCAGCATTTCCTAAAAAGGAAACAAGTAAGTTAACCCCAGAGAAAAATTAGGAGATGGTAAGATAAATATAGGAACTCCTAGATAAAGGATTGATCTCAAAGAGCCTTAGTCCTTGTGTAGTAACTACCCTATTGGCACCCAAGAAATAATGTACATGGAGATTGTGTACTGATTCTATATCAATAAATGGAATCACTATTAGGTATAGATTCCCTATGCCTAGGATTGAAGACCTACTAGACCAACTAGGGGGAGCAAGGTACCATTCCAAGATACACCTAAAAAGTGGTTATCACCAAATAAGGATTAGGGATGCTAATGAATGGAAGACTACCTTTAAAACTAATGAAGGCTTGTCTAAATGGAGAGTGATGTCTATTGTTCTATCTAAAGCTCCAAGAACATTCATGAGATTAATGAATGAGGTGCTAAAGCCATTTCTTGGAAATTTTCTTATAGTATACCTTGATGACATCCTTATTTTGAGTAGGAGTAAGGAGGAACATATAGAACATCTTAACTTGGTCTTGAAGAGATTGCATGAAGAAAGGTTTTTTAAGACCTTAAAAAATTTTGTTTTTTATGTAGGGAGAACTTGTTTATTTTGGATTTGTGATATCTAAAGGTAATATAAAATGGATCCTAAGAAGGTGGAAGTAATCTTGAGTTGGACTTCTCCTAGGACCATGACTAAGGTTTGAAGCTTTCATGGGCTTGCTTCTTTCTATAGAAGGTTCATTAGAGGTTTTAGTTAGTTGTGTGCTCTTATCCTTGACACAATCAAGGGTGGCTAGAAGTTCAAGTTTTTATGGAACAAGGATGCAAAGGAGGCCTTCCAAATGCTAAAGAAGAAGGTAATGGAGAAACATATCCTTGTGTTCCCTAATTTTTAGAAAATATTTACTATCAAATGTGATGCTTCCAACTTGGCTAATGGAGGCCAATAGCTTTTTTTGATGAGAAATTGAATGAATCTAAGGGGAAATGCTCCTCTTATGAATTGGAACTATATGCCTTAGTCAATACATTAAAGAAATGGACTCCAAAAGAAATTTTTGTCTTCACATAAAACCAAGCTTAAGTTTCTTGAATATCTAGGAGAAACAAAGCCACAAAGACATGAAATGGGTAGCATCCATTCAGGCCTACACCTTTTCAATAAAACACAAGAAGGGAGTTGCCAATAAGGTGGTAGATTCACTAAGAAGAGGAATCTAGTTGTGCAAGAAATCCAACTCCAAAGTGTAGGGATAAATCCTTTCAAAGGAATGTATGAAGATGATAATGATTTTAAAGACATCTATAAGGTGTGCTCTGACTTCTTTGAGGCATATCACACTAAACATGTTGATTACTTGATCCAAAATGGGCTACTATTCAAGAGGCATCAAATTTTCATTCCACAATGTTCTATGAGGGAGAACATAATTAGAGAAAAGCATGTAGGCAACATGGGGGGACATTTTGGATTGGACGTGACCTTGTAATAAGTGAGAAGATTCTAATATTGGCTAAAACTTCTAACTAAAGTGAGGAAGATTATGGAAACATGTACAACCTGTCAAAGGGCCAATGGTACATCCACTATTGTAGGACTATACCAACCTTTACCTATTCCTACAAGGCCTTGGGAGAGTTGCAAGATGGACTTTGTGATGGGATTTCCTAGATCACAGAAGGGAAATGACAACAAATATGTTTAGTGGATAGATTTAGTAAAATGGCGCACTTCATCCCTTGTAAAAGCACCAATGATGCATTGACAATTGCAAATTTTCTCTTCAAGGAGATTGTTAGAATTCATGGTTTACCTCTAATTATACTATCAGACAAAGATGTGGAGTTTATTGGTCACTTTTGGAGGAACTTATGGAAGAAATTGGGAACTAGTCTATATTTTAGCTCTACCAACCATCCATAAATAGATGAACACATACAAGTGGTTAACAAGTCTCTTGGAAACCTACTTAGATGCTTGACAAAGTAGTATGGAGACAAGTGGGAGTCATTCCTACCACAAGAAAAGTTTTCATTTAATGACTTTGTCAATAGAAGTATAGGGAAGATACCTTTTCAAATAGTGTATGGGAAGAATCCAAGAGGTATCCTAGAAATCAGGGAACTACCTTCCAATACTCTAGTCAGTGCTCATGGAGAGGAGTTTACAAAAAGCATGAGCAAGATTCATGACTTAGTAAGGTTGGAAATTGAGAAGAGTGTAGACAAGTAAGCAAGCTAAGGAAAAATATAGAAGAGATGTTCTGTTATAGGTTGGAGACTTGGTATTTGTGTACCTGAAGAAGGAGAGGTTGCTAAAGAACAAGCATACCAAACTACTCATGAAGAAAGTAGGACCTAGTCAAATAGTGAAGAAGCATGGAATGAATGCTTATGAGGTAGAGTTTCTCTCACACCTTGGTATCTATCCCATATTTAATATTTTTAATCTAACCCCATATAAAGGTGATGTGAAAGTAGGTTTAGAAATGCATCTTAAAGAACTGGAAGAAGATGTTGCAAGGATACCTACCCATGAACCAACTAAACTTGACAAGATCTTCAATGCCAAGGTCATAAAAAACTAGGAAAAATGCATACAAAAAGTATTTGGTTCAACAGCAAGGAATTCCTAAGGAGAAATCTATATGGATTAATGAACAAGAGATCCAAAAGTATGGCCTAAGTTTGCAAGACCTTATCTCAAGAGGACTTGAGACCAGTGCACCCCGAGAGTATGGTGCATGAGCACATTGAATACCTACCTTTGCAAGCATCAGGAGGATCAAACATAAAGGTTTAGTATAGGATTTGGATCTTTAATCCAATGTTATAAATAATGTCCAAGTTTTAAGGCAAGGAGTTATTAGGTGTGTTATAAACCTAATTGTCTACCTTAATCATTTTATGGGAAATTTCTAGGTAGAATGAGGATAAGATAATATAGAAGGTTAAATAATGATATTTTATTGATTAAAACCTTCTTAGGATCCTAGGTAGGGTCTAGGATTAAATTTTAGAAAAGTTTGAAGACATTTGACAACTTTTGCAAATAGTTGTCAAAGTTGTCAATGTTGCATAATGCAACTTTTGTACAAAAGAGAAACTTTTGACTCCCAAAATTAACAACCAATGCTACTAGTTGGAACTATTTAGGAATACAATAAATAAGGTTTATAATTATTTCTCAACACATGAGGTAATGAACTATTGTAACTATTGCTTAAAATCAGTAAAATTTGGTTGTTTTCCTATCAAAACTACCTAAGAAACTACTTGTACAGAGTTTTATGTATTCATCTACAACTCTAAAGGATTGGAAAGGTGTAATAATGTTATTATGAAGTAGTTTCAAGTGGTTTGAGGTTTTGAAATTATATTGGTTAAGAGGAATCAAATTTTGATTACTTGTTGGTCACAGGGAGGCCCTAACTAGGGTTTTGAGAGAAAATTTCTCTTTCTTAGAGATTCCATGATGGGAAAAAGATAAGACTTGATACAAAGAAGGGGTAGAGGATACAAATTAAGATTTATTTTGATCTCATAATAGGAAATTGAATATTGTGGGAGAAAACATGAAACCCTCTAGAAAGGCATCTAAATGTGACAACCCATTTTTGGGTTTCTGAGGCACAACCTAGCCTAGGGGTGGAATAAAATCATAGGAACTTGGACTTAGATGTTTTGAGATGTCTCTAAGGTATTCCAATAGGATTTTTTGGAGGATTTTTTTAATTTCCTTTACTTTCTTTTGAAAAGAGACCTAATTAGCCCTATTAGGCCTACGAGAGTTTTGCAAACAATTTGAGTTGGGAGATTGGTTGAGAGTCTTAACTTGGAAAAGGTTGTTAATTTAAGGACTAGAGTGCTTGAAGGTGTTTAAGGATTTCTATGGTGGAATTCCAAGAAGGTTTCATTCACAAATTGTTAGTTTCTCCTTGTAGCCCTAGTTGGAGTTTTAGGTGAGTAAGTTGATTTTTGTAGTACATATTGGGGGGACTTGTGTATGAAAACATTTGGAAACTGCATCTAAGGTTGGAAGAATACCTATTTCATCCTTGAAAACTTTTCTTAAATTTTTCATCTTGCTAGGCCTCATGGAGGTGTGTTAGAGTTTGAATTTGATCTACTCTAAGGAGAGTGGGTATTGGGAATCATATAATGCAGTCCTATATTGTATGGTTGTGAAACATTTGTGCACCTATAAGGGACATTCCTTGGTGT
Source organism: Cupressus sempervirens (assembly GCA_028749045.1). Taxonomy (NCBI): domain Eukaryota; kingdom Viridiplantae; phylum Streptophyta; class Pinopsida; order Cupressales; family Cupressaceae; genus Cupressus; species Cupressus sempervirens. The sequence goes on along the minus strand of CM053783.1, from coordinate 737,492,135 downwards.
ATATATAAGGGGACTCTTCTCTAGTCTATCCATTTATGCAAACCTCTCACATCACACATCAACTTTTTAGGGTTTTGCCTTCTTATGTAGACTTAGGTGACCTAAGGTAAGGTAGGAATCGATGATTATGATTCACCCATTTTTCCACTTGGAACATCCCTTTATCTAATTGGTTTCATGTACTACATATGGATTCTCAATATAGATTTGTTCTTATCATCTAGAATCATAAAACAGTCTGTAAGTCAGTCCAAAAATAGTTTACATAGGAGTTTGTGCCATTATAAAGTACTATGTCCAAAATTATTTACTCAACACTTGAAGCCTCTAATGCTTAACATCCACTATATCTTCAATGTTGTAACATGGCCACTAAATGACTCCACATCTAATGTTCACACAACATTTGAACCACATGGCATGTATTAACTTTCTCTTCACTCGAGTGACTAAGCACTAACTGTCTACTCAGCACATATTGGTGCTCAACACATACTATACATTTTTCTTGGTATGCATTATCTATTATTTTATTCTCAGCATACACTACTTTTTTGGCATGCACTAAGTACTATTCAGAAATTACTTTAAGTGTATTGTCACTCATATCTTAAAACTAAAATGAGATCAACAATCTCCACCTTTGAGATGAGTGGAGAAAATACTTTGTCATGCATATATAACCTTAACTTATGAGCATAACTCAGATAATCTATAATCTTTATTTGGCTCGCACACACAATTTCAAAGTGTCAAAGTTTTGCAAAAACTAATAACTTATTAGTCATACTTCCAAACTTCATAACTCCCCCTGAGTTGATTATTCTTTGTTGTATCTAAATCTAATACTCCTATTGAGTAAATTTGTTGAGTTGCTGCCTTCCTATATTTCTACATTTACTCCCCCTTTGTGTAATCCTCATTTTCTTCAATGTCCCCCTTTTATACAATATCCCCTTTTTTTGACACTTATGTCATAGGTGGTACACAAATAGTGTGTTTTTCCAAAAATGTTTTATAGACCTCCATTATAATATTGAGTGCTACTGCACAATTGTTGCATTCTAGCTCTAGAGATTGAATTTGAACATCTAGCTTTGAAGAAAGGTCTAATAAGTCATCATGAGTAGAAGGATGAGAATCTTTCTTGATCAATCTTTCAGCGATGTCTAGTTACTTGTGCAACACCTCCATGTGTGGGGTCAACATGGCTTGAATACTTATCAAGATAGCCCTAATGTTTGCATCTTGTGCATTTAATGTAGCTAGCTGATCTTGAGTTCATAAAAATATTTGAAAATGAGTCTGGCTTTGACCAAGAGACAACTTAAAAATATTACTTGTAGTCTTTAGATTTCCCTACAGCCAGTCAATAGGCCTTTGTGCTTCTTATGTGAATAAATTCATATCACAAAGCTTTGTGTATAGAGGAAATATATTCTCTAACACCATCTCTACACTCTATATCTTAGTTGCTAAGTGAACCTATCTTAGTGAAATGGCACTAGAGATCTTTTCATTGACCTTTGTTTGAAACCTTTTCTCAAACCATTCTAAAAATTTACTATTTGTATCTAGATCTACATCGTTGATCTTATCAACTATATTTACTAGTAGATCAATTATAGATTTTTCCTCATTGGGTGTTGGGAGGCTAAATGCATCAAGATATATTTCTTTGGTGTCATAAAGAACTTGTCTTTTCTTATGCTCCCTTCTGAGTAACTCTTGGTTCTTCTTTCTTGCTCAAGCTTCTTGCAATATGCTCACATCCTCTATGGTTATTATTGCAAGACCAAAATTTGGAAGTTCAATCACCTCATTTAAGTTAACATCTCCATAAGATGTTCCTTCTCCAACCTTAGGTGTATTAGGACTAAACCTTGATGATTGCAATGGTGTATCATCTATACTTAGCCTATGAAGAGTTTGACTAGGAATGGGGGATGAAGAGATTGGTATGGTAACCAATTTCTAAATTGCTATTTATTCATTTGGTTGTGTAGTCAAAATTGACTCTTTAGTCATGTTAGTCTCCTTTTCTTCTATCATAACTTCACCTTGTACATGTGAGATAGGTATAGGCTTGACTTCTTGACATATATAGACTTGTCTCCCATCCTACTCAACTATCAAAACTACTTGCATTGAAGAATTTGGCACTAATGTATTAACATTGGATGTCACTATATCCTTTACTTGATATACGATGATGGGCATTGAAATATGATTGTTAGTGGTGACACCATGTAGTCCTTTTGTACCATTTTTCTCAATCAATGTAGGGGCACACTAGATGTGTCAGTTGTCTTCTCCACTACTGATACTTTGTTAATCTCATTTGTGCATAATTTTGTAGTGACAGTAGAATCTTATAATATCTTGTTTAAATCATCCTCTATCAAAGGATTGATTTTTGGCATTGTGTCATAAGAAACATCCTTTATCTTTATTGTATCTTGTTGACTTTCTTGGTCCACATAAGGGGGATTAGCACTCGACATGTGTACCTAAGGTACATTCTGGTCATGTTGTTATTCTTCTTCAACTATAGTCTCTTCATCTGCTTCCTTCTCTATGCCTCCCTTATGTCAATCTTTGATAGATTCATCCTTAGTAATCTATACTACCTCTTAGTCATCTTTGTCTTCACCAAGTTCCTCAAGTGCTTGTTCAATTTCCTTTTCTCTTGTCAACCCATAGATAATTTTCCATATCTCGATGCTCTATTTGACAACCTCCTCAATACTATTTTGTAAAATGTTAAAGGCTCTATATTTGTGACAAAATCTTCCTTTGTATTTTTTTATGGCATTAGTTATTAATGACTTATCTAAATCAAGTATTACTCTAGCTAGAGATGTCTCCCTTATATTTCTTTTAGTTGTTAAACTATATTGCCACTTCTACTCAACCCTATTATAGAGACTTTTGGGTAATGATTTGGAAATATCAATAGGAGTGTTCTTAAATGTGGCCATCATATTATATATAGACTCTTCGACCTTATTCATATCTAACTTTCCAAGTTTATCAAACTCAACATGTGTGAACCTTGATGAATTTGCATTATTCTTAATATTCTCATACAAGTTGTCTAAATAAAAAGAGGGACTATGGCTTACCACTTAGAATTGACTATTGTCAATTGATTCTATCATCTCCTCATCTGAATCGTTAGAAGCTACATACTTTATCATCTTTGGTTTATCTTGTTGACTCTGCTCTATAGTAGCAATAGTTCTTTTGTCTTTAGGTTTGTCAGCTTCCAATGTATTCTTTGTAGTTGCCCTTGTGCTAGACTTAGTAACAAGTATTGTTGGCTTATGTTGTTTTTTCATCACAAATTTCTTTGGTTTACTTGTTGTTGGCTTCTTCTCTTTCCTCTTCTTCTTTTATGCAGCTTTAGGTGCTTCATTGGCTTCTTCTTCCTTGACACCTTCATCATGTTCTACCTTGTCTTAGTCTTCTTCTTAACCTTGTCGAAGTGTAAGTGGGGCTTGGGTTGGTTGATCATCTTCATCATCCTCAAAATCATCTTCTTATTCTTCTTACTCTCCTCCTTCACCAAATTTTTCCTTTAGCTTCTTCATAATTTTATTTTTCTTTCTCACCACATAAGTTCTCTTCAAGTCTATTGTGATTGTTGATTTTGCTACCTCATAATTTCCAAATGAGGTTGCACTCTTGTCTACTTCATCTACTAATAGTGTTGTGATGGTTGTTTATGCCTCATACACATTTATTCCATAGACTAGCAATAGCTTAAGCCATCTAACCCTTGGAGCAGCTTCTTGTACATATGTATTATCAACATCAACTAGAAATAAACCATCATTATAAAATTTCTCTACTGGTGACACTAGTTTCCTTAGTATCTATTTTATAATCTTCTTAAAGTCTTCAAAATAGCTTGCCATTACTAACTCTATGTTGTCCCCAAGTTTCTCTACAAACTCTCGAATCTGAACTGCAATAGACCTATTCATCTTTCAAGTAGTTTTATTAAATAAAGGAAATATGTTCTACACATAAAAGAATATGCAAACAAGTAAAGAGCCAAATTTTAATTGAGCACTCTTTGTCTTTCTTATGGACCCCAATTTTTATGATAACTATTGAAGTTGTAACTCAAAAAGGTCATAAGAGTGGACCTTCTTCACTAGCTTTTAGCCTAAACCCATAGCCATACAAGACACATTATTCAATCTACTAGATTGAAAGAACTCGTGAGCAATTATTCTCACTACAAATGCAATTAGGGGATCTAAAGTTTTATTTGTTGTCATTCCTCTTTTATTCCATACAACCCTTGTATTCTTCTCAATTATCTCCTTAGAATCACTTCACATGGTCTTAGGTTTTTCAAGGTTAGGATACCATGTTACTCATTGGATGATCCTTTTTTTGATCTTGTTAGGGACATTTTCCATTTATATAGAGTGATCATGTATTCCTCTATGTGCATTCTTAATCCATTCCATTTATAATACATTCGAAAAGTCTAGGTAATGGGTTAACCCTTTTCTCTCTTCAATTTGGTTTCCTCCTTCAACACTCCATCTACACATAGTTTTCCATACAAATCTCTAATTTCTATTTCTCCAATACTAACAACCTTACAAGTGTAGCAACATCTTATATCTTGTATCATCAAAACCTATGGTGGTATCATCGATAAGGCATTAGTAGGATCTCCCTTGTATGCTATGTCAAGAATAGCTCAGAAGGGTGGTTGTTTAATCTCATTACTTATTAATTGAACACTCAAAACCTCTTTTCCTTCTTTCCTAGTAGTAGTAGAAGAACTAGATGCCATTTCAAATTACTCAAGTTTCTGATAATTCAGATAGTGTATCTTAGGACATAACAAATACCTTATGAATTTCATGATTAGTCATGAGTAGTAGTTGAATATAGTTCTAAAATACTTGAATCCTTCTCTTCAATTTTCCTTATGCTCTTTGTTCTCTCTTCAATCTTGAATGAATGCAAATGAGTCAAAAATTGACTAGATGACCCTTAAAACTTGGCAATAAATTCCCACTACTTACACAACTACAAGCTCAACTATCATAGAGATTTCAACTCATTTGGCTTATATATAATTTCTACTATGCTCGGCAACCACAATGAGATCGGCCAATATTATCACCTTTAATAGCTCCGCATCAATTAAAATTTCATTTTCACTTGGCAACAACATGAACACTAAGAAAATTATAGATTTATTCAAGGTTATGACCAATACATTGCATCATTATTCATTCATATATAATCTATTTAGAACTTAGATTCTTGGAAATGATGTAAAATGTCATTGAAATATCAGTCCCACATACCTTTTGATTGCCTAGTTGGGGGTGATGTGAACACCTAATCCATTGGATGAAGCAACCTCATCTAAACTTCATGTGTTTCAATATTCCCTTTTTTTATATGTCTTATTCATCTACACTTTGACTTTCTCAACATCAACCTTCTCTTTGCCTTTGTTGAATTCATTGATACGTTCCTTTGCTCTTGTTGGACATTTTTTGTTGATGTGAGCAGTTTTCAAATTGCTAAAGAATGTAGTTTGACTCAACCATCTACTGTAATCACTTATGAAATGTGCTATAAGGTAATTCTTAGCAACATTTCCATATTCTTGATAATAGCGACTACTATACCTTGTATTGTAATCCCAATTGTAGGATTTTTCATTTTTGTGCCTTTGTTTGCTTGTTTGATGTCCTCTTGGCGTTAGATATGTATTCATATGTTGTATGTCCATACTTATGAAAATTGTCTTAATATCCTTAAAATATTTGTGTGCTTGAAGTATTGGTCTTACATTCATGTGCCTAATGTCCTTGCTTGTTGAAATTATGGTAGAAACCCATGAACTTTTTCTTGGGGTTTTGATTTGTATTGTTTCTCCTGCAAAATTTTTTTGTATGACCTCACTTTCCATAACTTTGACAAGTAGGTTTGTAGTTCTTGCCATTTTTGTTTCTTTTTTCACCACTTTTAGATTATTCTCCCTCCTTAATAGTGGTGTATCACAATCTAGTAATATCATTGTTAGATATAGGAGATCTAATCAATTTCTCAATGTATTTGATGCCTTCACTTGGTTTTTTGAAACTTTCAACAAATTATTTTTCACATATTAGATCATTTCTCAGTTGTTCATTCTACAATTTCAAGGTTGTGATCACAATGTCCTTATCATTAAACTCATGATTGGAAATCATCACTTGATTCATTGTTTCTACTTGCATGTTAGCAATCCTTTGTACCTTTAATGTCTTCTCTTCTAGTTTTTTCGTCAGTTTCCTTTTGTCATCTTCAATCATGACTTTGTCTTCCTCATATTTCTTTTTCTTCTCAATCACCATAAATAGCAATACTTATTGGACTTCTTGTTCTATCTTAAGATTTTTGACCTCTTTAGTTAGGGTGTCATTCTTTTCCATCAGATCTGCAACTACTGCATCAAACTCACTTGAGTTTCCATCTGTAAACAATTTAATACTGTCTTCCTCTTGGTAATGTGTGTCATTTTCCTCAATACCTATCTCATTCCTTCTCTTTAATGAGCACTTCAACTCATCTCTTTCTTCATTTAGTTAATGTAGAGCAATTTGGATTTAAATCTTCAGGTTCTCAATAGTCTTTCCCAACTTGTAGACTTCTATCTTCAAGATCTTTCCTCAAAGTTCTAAAGCTTTCCCTTCTAGAGAATAAGGCTCTAATACCAATTATTGAAAATAAAAATAGGGAAAGTAAACTATGATAGGTGGCACGAATCCATACTTCAAAACTCAACACACATCCACCTCATAATTTGAATATAAACTGAAATACCAAACTAAACATATTCATCCATTGTATAAATAATTTTTAACACATTTGACATGAGATATTTGGTTACCCATAAACCATCCAATGAGAAGGTAAAACTGGGGTGTGGACGACACCCACAAATCTTCACTATTGCAGTTGTAAAGTGTATCCAATGAAAACTACAATTATTTGATCACAAACTATTGTAGAACAAGATTTACTATGCAAAGAACATTAAAAAATAAAGTAAACATTCACAAACCAAAAACTAAATTCACATATATGCTTAGACAAAGAAAGCAAACAAGAAGTGCAAACCTCACAAGAGAAAACACTCCATGCTTTCTGGATTCTGTAGATGTGTCCTTTTGCTGTGGATGTATGCTCAAGATGCTCAAAAGCTGCTTCAATGGAGATGGGTAATGGCAAATTGGTAGCTTTGTGAGCTCTCAATTTGGCATTATAAGGGTAAGATTGATGGCTTTGGTTCTCAAAATAGCACGGTAACTTTAGCTCAAATATTGTTGATGAAATGGCTTGGGATGGGATTCAATTTATAGGCTAAGGGGTAGAGGGATGGAGGGCTTAGATGCAAGGATGGATGAAGGCTTAACGAGGGCTAGGATGCACTCAAAGGAGAGCACATGGATTGTGCTTGTTTAGCACCAATGGGAAGGTGACACTTGTCACAAGGAGGATGAGTGTGAGAGGGTAGGGTAAAGGGTTGGTTAAAGGCATGATGAGTGGGGTTGAGTATGTAAGAGGGATGTAAGAGGAATGAGTGTGGAAGAGGGAAGAGTGTGGAAGATGGGTGTAAGAGTCATGAGTGGGCTTGTAAGAGTCTTTTATGTTTTGTAAGACCACTCATGACTTAGTGGTTGGTTTTTTTGAGGGGAGACTTTGGTTTGGATTAGGAAAGTCTTAAACTTGTTTAAGGAATGTGACAACATTAGGAGGTGGATTACGCTTGGGTTTAGGATTAGATTAGGGATGTTAGAGATGTGCAAGTGGATGGCATTAATGAGGGTGGGTGAGTTAGTGGCTAAGCTTGGTTAGTATGGGTGGATGGGGTGGATTAGAGGATTTCATTTATCAAATAGATTTATTTAATAAATGGGGATTTTTGGAATTAGATAGGAGAAAAGGATTTAATTGATAAATAATAGATTATTTGATTTATCAATTAGGACTATAGATGATTAATTAAATTAATCAACTAGGGATGACAAAGGATTAATTAAATAAGAATTTAATTAATGATGCCTTTAGAGATGGCTAAATTAGATTACCAAAGTAGTGTAATCAAATTTAGGTGCTTACATTTTGCCCCTCTTTGACATAGTGTTGAAACAACACTATTTCAAAGAAGTTCGAATGAAGATGACACGAGGAAGATGTTTTAGCAACAAGGTTGCCCCAGTCTCGGATAAGAAGAGGAGAGACTAGACTTAGATGATGCCCCCTTAAGAAGGCGATATGGAGAGAAATGAGGCTCGACGACTTCTTGAAAAGTACAAGAAATTGAGACGAGCTGAGATGCAGGTTGGCGAAGAGAAGGGGCTGAATTAGCTCAAACTCTCACTATGGGAGAATGATAAAGGAGAATCAGATGCAGAAGAGGAAGCAAGCTTAAGACTTTAGGGAAGGTGGAGGATGAAGGAGTAGAGTGTTATAAAAGGAATCCATGGTAGGGAGATGGATGATAGAATGATAAAGCTGATGCAATAGGATTTCAAAGAGTCAGACTGGTGGAAGATGGGTTTCGGAGATCCCTAGGACTAGGATTGTGGATCTTGAAAGATGAGGCTTGGTGGACTGATTTGATTGGTGGATCCCTAAGACTAGGATTGTGGATCCCTAAAGCTAAGCATGAGGAGTGATTCAAAGAGATACTAATGCATAAGCTGGGGTAGGAGCGACAGATGTAGGATATGGATGGGGGATAATGGAGATGAAGGGAATCCATTGAAGCTTTTTGAGTGGGGAGATACTTCAAAGAGAAGTACCACCATGTAGTTGAGCACTAGATTTGCTATAGGATTGTTGGTTAATTGCTAGGGTTACCAAGAACATCAAGGCCTTTTTACCAACCGTCTAGAGGACTGACGAATTGACTCAAAACAAACACACAAGGATTGCCCCAGTATCACACATGAATCCCAGAGGAAACAACATGGAAATGACACTAGGTAACCCACAAGTAGAAAAAGAAAACAAGCAAAAGACCTGATCAAGACCTTATGCTCTAATTGCCCCATTCGCAGCATACCATGATATGGAAGATCGTGGCAACCTTGAGGAGGGAACAAGGAGATTTCTTGGAAAAGATATTTCAAGACCCAAAAGGGAAGATCCTAAATCAAAAGAAAGTGAAAATCCAAAAGAGAATTGTTTGCCAATGAGATGGGTAGGATGAGGTACTAACGGACCAAGATCAGACATGAGGAAAGCTATATCCTGCAAGGATCTATCAAAGAGCACCTAAGATGATGGATCTGGATGAGTGATGCGTCTGGCAAGCTGAACTAAGAAGGATAACACTTTGGTGATAGGAGATCTAGCTAAAGGATGCATTGGAATATCTAACCAAAGTGTGTGATGTGTGCAAGATGTTGACCAAGGATGAACTAACACGAAAGCTAGATAGATACAATGATACTAAGCTAAAGAGGATGTACAAGCTAACAGACCAAGATATGTTACAAATGTACAAGTTTGTTCATGTTTTGGTTTTTTGTGAGACAGAAATGTTTGTGAAGGATGGGATGTCTATAATAGTTGATAGGTCGATTAGTAGATGGTTTGTGAAAAGCTTAAGGAAAATGGGATTCTGTGTGTGCATGTGATAGGATACAGGCTAGGATACAAGATTATTTACAAGTTGGAATATGGTACAAGATTTGGACAAGATTCGAATATATACAAGGTATGGTACAAGATTTACAAGGTATAATAAAAGCTTTGGTACAATATTTACAAGCTATACAGAAGGTATTGACAAGCTCCATCAGATTTTGGATATTTGATTGGAACACCAAGGGAACAAGCAGGTGTTTTATGGGATGGTGGGTGGATGGATGAGGGATAGGATAGTGATAGATAATGGATTGTTCTTTAGCACACAAGGCGCCTGAATTACCAAGTTTTCACTAAGGTACCTATCCAAGGCGCTTGAATTGCCAAGTTTTCACCATTGGACGCTTATTTCTCTTTACTATTTTTTTTTTTGTATTTTTCAAAAGATGGGTATACCAAGGATCTTCATGCATAGAACTTCTTGAGATGAATGATGTTAGTGGGATCATTCAAGAGTTCTCTTTCTGGTGTAGATAATTGATAGGCTCCAAAGCCAAAGGAGGCAGTAACCACATAGGGACCAAGCCATGTAGGTTCAAACTTGGCTTTCTTTTCTCGATCTTCTTGGACTTTCATATTTTCTTTGAGGACCATATCATCTGGCTGAAAGTGTCATGGGAGCACCCTCTTGTTGAAATTCCTTTTGAGACAAGTTTGGTAGACTGTGAGATGGTCATAGGCTTGTTGTCTTTTCTCGTCTAAGAGATCAAGCTGGGTGTGTCGAGCTACTCTGTATTCTTCATCTGAGATTTGTCCTTGCAAAGATATGCGTACTGAGGGAAGTTCAACTTCTATAGGTAATACCGCTTCGGCACCATAGACTAGGGAGTATGGAGTTGTGCTCATGGATGTATGGAAGGGAGCTCGATAGGCCCATAGAGCTAGATTTATTTGAAAGTGCCAATCATGGCCGAAATCATTGACAACTTTCTTTAGGATTTTGAGGAGGGTTTTATTAGTTGCCTCTGCCTCGTCGTTACCTTGTGGGAAATATGGGCTAGAAAAGTGGTGATGGATGTAGAGGGAAGTGCATAATTCTTCCATGTTGAGATTTTCAAAGTTACCTCCATGGTCAGTGAAGATGGTGGATGGGATGCCGAAGCGGCAAACAATGTGGTACAAGATGAACTTGGAGACTTGAACTCCTATAGCTAAGACTAGGGGGACTGCTTCCACCCACTTAGTGAAATAGTCTGTAGCTATTATTATCCATTTATGTCCATCAGATGAGAGAGGGTTGATAGTTCCAACTAGATCAAGGCCCCAACAAGCGAAAGGCCAAGGTGGTGCAATAGGCTGTAGATCTTGTGCTAGAGCGTGCACAAGATTTGCATGCTATTGACATGGGAGACACTTTCTAACAAAGTCACAAGAGTCTTCTTCAATGGTAGGCCAATAGTAGCCTGCTCTAAGTTTTTTTTGTGCTAGGACAATACCACTCGTGTGGGCACCGCAATGTCCAGAATGTACTTCTTTTAATGCCATTGCGGCCTCATTTTCATCTAAACATCGAGAGAGAGTATCGTGATAACCCTGATGATATAGGGTTTGGCTATGATAACATAGTGGGATGATTTTTAGATGAGGTTCTGGCGTTGGGTACATGTGAGGTGAGGGGATATGATACCATCGTTAAGGTAAGCATGAATTTCATGGTACCAAGGGGATTGGGGACCAACCAAGATACATACACGGTTTGAATCCTCATTCACATAGGCAGGTGTGAGGAGCTGCTCAACTAAAAACTCATACTGCATAGCTTCTTGGGGAATTTACAAGAGTGAGCCGATAGTGGACATGGCATCTGCTGCCTTGTTCTGCATTCGAGGCACTTGTGTAAACTGAAGCTTTGTAAAATGTTGGGTCAGCTGATCAACTAGCTCTTTGTAGGGTAATAGCTTTTCATCTTTGGTTTGATATTCATTTAAGACTTGTTTGATGATGAGCTGGGAATCACCAAAGATTTCTAACTCACTGATATTCCATTCAGTAGCTATCTTTAACCCTGCTACAAGAGCTTCATATTCTGCTATATTGTTGGTGCTGGGGAATTGTAGCTTGAAGGATTTTGGAATATAATCTCCTTAAGGTGTAACTAATAATATTCCTGCCCCTGATCCATGAGATGTGTATGAGCCATCAAAATAAAGCTTCCATGAGGGTTGTTCTTCAATTAGGCAGATATGCTCATCTGGGAATTCTGTGAGCAAAGGATATGCATCTAATAGAGGTGCATCAGCTAGGTGATCTGCTATAGCTTGCCCTTTGATTGCCTTTCTGTCCACCAACTGGATGTCAAACTCACTTAGTAGCATAACCCATTTGACCAAACGGCCTGTAAGTGTTGTTTTGGAGAGCATATACTTGAGAGGGTCAATCTTGGAGACTATTTGGATGGTATGACTTAGCATGTAGTGGCGAAGCTTTTGAGTTGAGAAAACAACTACCAAACAAGATTTTTCCATAGGAGTGTAATTGAGTTCATAACAACTAGGGTTCTACTGATATAGTAGATGGCTCTCTCTCTGCTATAATCATCATGTTGTGCTAGAAGTGCCCCTAGGGCAGTAGGTGTTGCTGATATATACAAGATCAAGGGACGACCAGGAACTGGTGGAACCAAGATAGGGGGATTGGTGAGATACTGCTTGAGCTGATCGAAGCTGCGCTGACATAAAAGATCCCACTTGAAGTTTTCATTTTTCTTTAGCAAGTGTGAAAATGGTGTACACTTATCTGCTAGTTGGGAGATGAAGCACCGGACAGATTGAAGTTTTCCCTGAAGAGAGCGAAGCTGTTGTAGTGTCTGGGGAGGAGGCATGTCTAAGATAGCCTTGACCTTTTTGGGGTCGATCTCTATACCCCGTTTAGAAACTATGAAGCCTAGAAGCTTGCTAGATGTGACTCCAAAGACACACTTCTTGGGATTTAGCATGAGATGATATTGGGCCAACCTATCAAAGACTTTTTCCAGGTCAGCAAGATGATCCATGAAGGTGTGAGATTTGACTAGGATATCATCCACATAATCTTCCAAAATGCTATGGATAAGATCATGGAAAATGGCTGTCATAGCTCTTTGATAGGTAGCCCCAGCATTCTTTAGGCCAAAAGGCATCATGGTGTAGCAAAAGGTTCCCCAAGGGGTAGTGAATGCCATCTTATACTGGTCCTCTTCTGCAATCTTGATCTAATTATACTTGGAAAATCCATCCATAAGGGACAGAATTTCATGTCCAGCTATAAGATCTACAATCACATCTATGTTGGGCAAGGGAAAATCATCCTTTGGACAAGCTTTGTTAAGATCTCTAAAATTAGTGTAGATTCTGATGTCAGTGGAAGGCTTAGTGACAAGGACCATGTTGGAGATCCATTCTGAGTAGTCGATAGGTCAAACAACCTTAGCAGCTAACATTCTTTCTAGTTTAGCTTTGACTAGTAATGCCACCTTGGGGTGCATTTTTCTAAGCTTTTGTCTAACGGGCTTGATCTTTGGATCGACTGCAAGATGATGAACTACAAGCTTTGGATCAAGTCCTGGCATGTCCTGATATGACCATGCAAATCGGCTAATGTTCTCTCGTAAAACCTCAAAGAGGAGGTCAGCTTGGTCTTGTGATAGGGATGCAGCAATGTGAACAATTCTAGCGATCTCTAAAGAACCAATGTTGACTTCTCTAGTATCCTCTATTAGAATAGAAGACACCTCTGGTAAATTATCTTGAGGAGGCAATACTAAATCCTCATGTTCTACTTGTGGCTCTGGATTTTCTTGCTGAGGGGTTCTCTTCGCTGCCTTAGCTAGTCCTAGATTTACCTTAGTTCCAGTTTTGGGTGTATCGAAACTAGGTTGGGGATTTTTTCCAAAATGCCCCTTGGGATCTAGCTTGTAGATGTAGGAAGAATCTGTCTTTGTCTTCTTATGAGGAGTTTCAGCTCCCATGAATCTTAGAAGTGCTTCCTCTGATGCGAACTCATCAATATGTATGACACTTGGTTGGTCCCAATCTATGAGTTGTGGATGAGCAAGTGGTAGGTCAATGAGATGGATGGATAGTTCTCGGAGAACAGAGTCTCCTAGGAATATTTGGTCTGGGATATCGTCGTAGGCTCTCTTTTCAACTTCCTCAGGAATGTCTTCGATTTCGATAAGGTCGCAGTGGATGTTCGAAAAAGCATGACCGTTCTCGTTGGTGCCCCCAGTTGTGGGTATGCCAAAGCCAAGTCCTGACTTCATTTCCCAATTATGTGCTTCGATGGGACATTGCATGCCCCTTTCTTCTAGTCCTAGTCAACCTCCTTGATAGTTCCATTTTTCAGTGATGAGCTTATGTTGTTGGGGATACTTTTGGTGGCGTGCTTGATTTTTTGGAGGTGCATCCTTATGTAACCAATTGTTGATATCTAGAATGAGCTCTTCATGAAGAGGGGTTTTTGAGGACACAAAGGTGGTTGGGCCAAACTGTTTGTATCGAGGAGGTGGAATCTCCCTAGCTTTGTGATATGTCGGTCGTCCATGGGTATGTGGATCAAGTGGGATTGCTCCGACAACAAATGCATCTAACAGACTATATTCTCCACAACCTTTGTTGTTGATCTTTACGATAGATAGGGTGGAGGCGAGGATGGTTTCTACATCATTACAAATGTGGGATGAGCTGGCGATGGATGTGTCGATGTCTATTCCAGGGAAATGGTTTGTATATGAAGCTTCAACCGCATTGCAGTAATCAAAGGGTTCTGGATCGGCATGGATGGTTACCTCAGTGCCCTGATGCAGAAATTTGATGCATTAATGGTAGGTGGATGGAACGGCCTTCATAGCATGAATCCATGGGCAACCGAGGAGGATGTTAAATGGTAGGTTTAGATCAACAACATGGCAAACTATCTCTTGGATGACTGGCCCAACCTTGATTGGTAGCAAAATAGTCCCTTATGTGGTTCTTTCCAAGTTGTCATAAGTTTTGATGGTGATAACTTCACTGATCATATCTGCCTCAGTATACCCAGCTTGTTTTATGAATTTTAGGGTGCAAATGTTCAAGGCTGATCCATTATCTATCATTACTCTTTTCACGATGAAATTGGATACCATGATGGCTATGCAAAGTAGAAGGGTGTAATCTGGCTCAACCGTGGGTATGTCAGTGGGTTTGAAAGATAGGGCACATGAGGATGAAAGGTGTCCAACAAGATTACGAAAATCAGTAGCATTGATATCAGAAGGGACACAAGATTCTATGAGAGCACTGTCAAGGATGTCTTTGTACATAGGACTAGTGTGAAGAAGGTCTAAAATGGAGATTTGGGCTGGCATGTTCCCAAGGTGTTCCAAGATATTGTACCAGCTTTTTGATGGAGCTGATGGTACTGATGAAGTTGGTGGGCCTGTGATGTTAAATCACGCTCTTCAAGTGGTGACCGCACACTCATTGTCTGGTCCTCGGATATTGATAACATTGACAGAAGGCTCTTTCTCAGATATACAACCTATAAGGCTACCATAGTCTATATAGGATGAAGTGTGGTCATTGTTCTTCCCATGCTGTTGGTTTGGCTAGCGGTTGTTGGTGTTGTTTTGGATAGGCACTTTTCCAGGATTTTGGTTGTTGTGTGGAGGAAAAGCATTTTTATAAATTTGTAAGCCTACATTGGGAGAGGTTTGGGCACCAACAGTGATTTCCTTCCGATCAATAAGGTCCTGTACATAGTCTTTCAGTTTCATGCATCTGAGGGTGGTGTGACTGTTTACCCTATGGAACTTGCAATACTCATTGTCCTTGTACCATGTAGCTTTGGATTGGCTTGGATCAATTTGCTGGGTAGGAGTAAATTTGATGAGGTTTTCCTTAGCCAATTTCTCAAAAATAACATCCAATGGCTCACCAAGGGGTGTATAGTTTCTAGGTGCAGGTTGGAATCTGGGCTTTTGCCCTGCAGCTACATTGATGGCATTAGCTTGATTGTTAGACCCTTGAAAGTTGGGTCTTGTATTGTGGTTTTGATAGCTTTGGTTATTTCGTTGTTGGTAATTGATAGCTTGTTGGTTGTTTGTTTGATATGGTGGGTTAGACTAGTTTTGAGAAGGACCAACAATATTCACATGTCTGGTGTCAGTAACCCCATCTGTTGCAACATGCTTGTTTTTGTTCCAATACCTAGACCTGTCATTGAAATATGATTGATTTTGGTTGGCCTCTTTGTAAATTTTTACCACACCATCTTTGATGAGTCCTTGCTCAAGGATCATTCCTTTCTCTTTGATATCCTTATAGGTCTGCAAATAGTTCATGGTCATGTGGTGAGCCAAGCTGGGATGTGCATTATCAATAAACATTTTCACCACATGGCATTCTGGCAAGGTGTAGGATATGCGGGTGGTAAGGGTTTGCCATCTTTGCAGGTATTCGGCAAGGCTTTCTCCACCTTTTTTCTTGGTGTGGACAAGATCAACTATTGATAGCTCTGTTTCAACAAGATGGGCATATTGGGCTACAAATGCCTCAGATAATTCAGCAATGTTTTTAATTGTGCCATAGGGGATTCTATAAAACCATTCAAGAGCTGGTCCAGCCAAGCTTTTGGGAAAAAGGCGCAAGAGGAAGACATCATTGTATGCCACGTCCTGGCAATGCATGTAAAATTCTTTCATATGTGTGATAGGGTCTCCTTTTCCTCTGAATTTGTCAAATTTAGGTACCTCAAAGTGTTTGGGAAATGGTGTCGTGGTAATGGCTCTGTCAAATGGGTAAGGACACACATTCTCAAACTTGAATGTCTTTGGATCAGTCCCTTCTTGGATGGCTTTCAGAGCTGTCTTCATTTGCTCCCACTTTGAATTGATAGGTGATGGTTGGGCTGCCCCCAATGTAGGAGTGCCTTGAGGTAGGTATGTGCTAGATGGGGCCACTGAATATGGATGGCTGTGAGGGATTTTCTGATAGGGATTGTACATTGTTTGGGCAGCTACATGGTGGATGATGGGTTGTTGAGGGGGAGGTGGCGCATATTGCTGCATGTGCTGCGAGGCTTGCTGTTGATATGAGACTTGAGGTTGGGATTGAGGAACATAAGCTGGCTGTGGGATAAATGGATTGCTTTGTGGAGGTAAGGTATAAGATGGTTGTGAGGCTTGGGAAAGGATCGGAGGGCTTGTGGGATTTGACCAATATATGTGGGTTGTGCCCCCATTTGGGATGGTATCTGCAAATAATTGGTGGTTGGTTGGGGTGGTGGATTACCTCCTAGAAGTGGCATTGAAAAGTAGTTGGTAATTGGAGGTAATGGATTAGTTGGTGGTGGAGGTGGTGGGAATTGAAAGCTTGGGAATGGAACTAATGGGGTTTGATAGTTTTGTCGCTGGATTTGGAAGCTTGGTAGAGTGGTGGTGGGAGTTGGGGTCACTTGGGAGCTTGGTAGAAGATTGGCAGTAGCTTGTGGGTTTTGATAGCTTTGTGGAGTGAAGGTAGTAGCTTGTGGATTTGTGGCTGGTGGTATTGAGCTCCCAAGACTTAATGGAAATGATGGGATTGTACTTTGGGTTGTGGTGAACAAGTTGGGGGTGATGAAAGGTTGATTACTTAGCCCCATGGGTGGCATCCCTGTTATATATTGCTGAGGTTGGCCAAAGATGCTTGCACTAATTTGGGAAATGGGTGAATTTGGAAGGCTAGGTGTGGGAGCAGTAGCAATAGTGAAGAGGGTGAATGGTGAGGTGTTTTGAGTAAAGGGGGTTTGGAGCGGAGAGGTATGAACCAAGGATGGAGTGGTGGTGGCTGGGTTGGCTTGCGGCATGGAGATTTCGACTTGGGTGGATGATGGTATGTTTGGGTCTGTTGGGTCATATGGATTGGCTGGAGGCTCTTCTTTTGGAATATATTGAGGATAATTTGGATCATAAGAGCCTATGGGTGGTGGCAGCTGACCAAACAATGGGTGAGATGGATCTGATAATGGAGGGGGTCTTCCAAAGTCAAAGGTTCCTACATTGTCCCTTCGAAAATTAGCCATGATTGTCTCTTTTTTTTGTCTATAATGGCATTTACCAATACTGCATTTCCTGGTTGGTTCATGAAAGCTTCAATGTCAGTAGGTGATGGCATAGCTTGCTCTGGGCTGAAGGATGGCTGAGTGCTCAAGGAGGGTGAGGTTGTTCGATCCAAATGATAGAGCTCCATTGTTTCTTTCTTCTTGGCTAAGCGAGTGACGGGTGGCATGAAAAATGCTCCTAGGGATGAGATGCAATAATGCTGATGGATGCAAAAGGGGGAAGGTTTTTCTATGCAAATGATTTCCTAGGTTGAGGCAAAGCTATATGGAAAAACCTAAGGAGGATTGGGTTGGGGATTCTAACTTCAAAGATATGTTGTCAAAGCACAAAAGGTCTACTTTCCTATGTGCAAGCTTGGTGGTGATTGTGTCAACTTAAGGATAGACTGATGATCCTTTAGGAAGAACACGAGATTGACCACTTGTGGATCCCAACCTTTAGCTCAAGGTGATGAGGGATAACAAGTGACAAAGCTAGATTACCCTAGACAAAAGCTCTGTCAAAGGGATAACCTTGGTGAGATTGGTGGATTTGGAAGATTTTAGGAATGGCAAACTTTTAGCAAGGTGACAACAATTTTGAAAGCTTAGATGTGCAAATTTTTGATTGCTAGCTAGATGGTTTGATTCTAAATGAGATGGATGAGCTAATAATGCTTAAGGGGATAACCTAAGATGGCTGGCTTTTCTACAAAGATGACTCTAAAGTGAAGCTTATCCAAGAAGATGTGGAGAAACAAGGGTGTCTAATCATAGAAATCATGCCTAGTTGGTAAGGCATAAGTAGGATTAACTCCTGGATGTTGGCTAAATTTGATGGTGCGCTCTAACTAGACCTCTTGAAGTGCTTCGTTGGTAGCTTTGTCCTCTACTTTGTGGAGTTTGGAAATTCGTGGGCTTGGTGTTATTTCTTTTCTCTTGGCTGAAAGTTCTTGGTATGCTAGAGATGGCTTGAGTTTGACTTTGTGAAACTTCTGTTTGGGTTTGGGTTGTTCCGACATAAATTTCTGAATTTGCTTGGCTTTGGAAAAAATATCAGTTGTTTTGCTTCAACTTGTTCAACTTCCAAAATAGGAAGTGACTACGCTAAGTGTGCCCTAAGCTAGGATTGACCAAGTTTGGCAAACATTCATTCAACAAGTAAAATAAAAACAAGCAATAGATAGGAACACCTAGATAGAAGTTTATGGTTCTCCAAAATGTGATACTTGTGCCAAGGAGTGTGTATGTTCTACAAATGTTTTGATCAGTCACTCCAAACACATTAACATCCCAGATGGTTTTCTGCAAGGCTGACAATTGGTTTAGCTAGGGAGTCCTCGATATACATAAGGTACATGAGGCCCAAATCCGTAGATGAGACCAAAAGGATGTCACACAGCTGAGAGGAGCGGTAACCCACTTCTCCTCTTTCACTTCTCAAGGGTATAAAGTTCCTTGAGGCTTAGCCTGAATGACAAAATCTTGATTCCAAGAGAGGTGTCTTTCGATTCACCTCCCGATTCTTATACTCCGCCAGAATGCTGGAGTTGAGGTCGTCCAAGGGGTGATGAAATCCCCAAGCAGGCCTCCTAAAAAGAAACAAGGTTTTGGATCCTAATCGTATGCACCCAATGTGGCCTCGAAAGACGACAAGGGGAGAGAAGACTTGGATGACCTTGGGCTAAAAAACACGCTTGTTCTTTTACCAACTGACTCTTATGTGTGCTAATCTAGATTTTGCAAGCACTCATGTTTAAGAGACAATGTTCAATTCCAACTTGAAGCGCCAACAAAAGTAAATCGATCGAAGAATGCAAACAATAAGAAGAGTTAGGGTCAACAAAAGAAAACTTGCACACCCGGAGGCCCTCCACGTCAAGTATCGATTAATTTTCTTTAAGGCATTCAAGATTGAGTGTGAGTTTGTTTTAAGCCCAAAACAAAAGTGTGTGAGATTCGATTTCAAGCGCGCACTTGGAGGCTCTCCACATCAGTTGTTGTTCAATTTTAGTGCCCAAACTTGAAGTGTGATCGATTTAATCTAGAGTTTTGGCCATTTAAGAATTTTGATAAAGTTAAAGCAAACGTTCAAAGACCAAGTGAGTGAGTTAGATTATGGAACATTTAACACCTTTTTCAAGTAGACCCATCCCCATAAATGGTACTGAGATTGCAACCAATGGTTAATATTTGATGGGTGATTAGAAAAGAGGTGAGTCCAAGGAACTACTCAAATTGATTTTTTTAAATTTGTATTTTAACTTAACAAAGTTTCTTAAATGTCCAAAAATCAAACTTTACCTAGATTGCATGTGGAAAAGAGATTTGTTTTGTTCAATTTTAGAAGCTCCAAATGAAGTGTTTGATATTGCAATGGTTAATTGATCCTTGGCATTCAAGATTGGATTTGTTGTTTTAAGCATGCATTCCAAGGAAAGTTGATTTTAATCCATGACATTCAAGAGTGTGTTTTGAGAAACATTCATTCAATGGAAAATGTGTTTAACCATTCAAGTTCATTTTTTAGCAACATGAAAACCTGCAAGAAACATGGTTAGTGGTTCCATATGTGCTCCAACCTGCAATGAGACAAAAAAAAGCAATTTAGTTAGTTAGCCAAAATCTTCAAAAATGAGAGCTTAACTATGGAAAAAAAAATTTTAACTTTTTTTGTTGTTTTTTCTACGCGTAAAAATGCTTAAAATGGTCTAAATCCTACGGAACCACTAAAAGTGCAGAAATAAAGATTTTAAAATAGAAATGCAACATAAGCAGGCAGAGACGATAGTCTATCAAGTGGAGATGCCACAATACGAAGACGTTGAAATACAGAGACGCTAGTATTCGAAGACAACAGAATAGATTTGTGGCACAAAAAATAGGTGACAAGCAAAGACGCCGATTTGCGCAGATCCGAATTTTCACAAACGACAATTTTCGCAAATGTGGATTTTCGCAGATGTCGATTTGCGCAGACGCGGATTTTCGCAGACATCAATTTTCGCAGACGTGGATTTTCGCAGACAGAACAGGTTGCAGACACCAAAACTGCGCCAAAAAAGTTGAAAAATGCAATTTTTTTTAAAAAATGGTATTTCTTCTTCCTAAGTGTGTTCTTTAACCTGCAAAAACAAGAAAAACACCCTCACAACACACTCAAACAACAACAAACATTAGATGGTTAGAAAAAATGACATATAGATGAAAATAGATGATTAAATTACCCATAGTGGGGTCCCACCGGGCGTGCCAAAATGTAGAACAAGATTTAGTATGCAAAGAACATTAACAAATAAAGTAAACATTCACAAACCAAAAACTAAATTCACATATATGCTTAGACAAAGAAAGCAAACAAGAAGTGCAAACCTCACAAGAGAAAACACTCCATGCTTTCTGGATTCTGTAGATGTGTCCTTTTGCTGTGGATGTATGCTCAAGATGCTCAAAAGCTGCTTCAATGGAGATGGGTAATGGAAAATTGGTAGCTTTGTGAGCTCTCAATTTGGCATTATAAGGGTAAGATTGATGGCTTTGGTTATCAAAATAGCATGGTAACTTTAGCTCAAAGATTGTTGATGAAATGGCTTGGGATGGGATTCAATTTATAGGCTAAGGGGTAGAGGGATGGAGGGCTTAGATGCAAGGATGGATGAAGGCTTAAGGAGGGCTAGGATGCACTCAAAGGAGAGCACATGGATTGTGCTTGTTTAAAACCAATTGGAAGGTGACACTTGTCACAAGGAGGATGATTGTGAGAGGGTAGGGTAAAGGGTTGGTTAAAGGCATGATGAGTGGGGTTGAGTATGTAAGAGGGATGTAAGAGGAATGAGTGTGGAAGAGGGAAGAGTGTGGAAGATGGGTGTAAGAGTCATGAGTGGGCTTGTAAGAGTCTTTTATGTTTTGTAAGAGCACTCATGACTTAGTGGTTGGGTTTTTTGAGGGGAGACTTTGGTTTGGATTAGGAAAGTCTTAAACTTGTTTAAGGAATGTGACAACATTAGGGGGTGGATTAGGCTTGGGTTTAGGATTAGATTATGGATGTTAGAGATGTGCAAGTGGATGGCATTAATGAGGGTGGGTGAGTTAGTGGCTAAGCTTGGTTAGTATGGGTGGATGGGGTGGATTAGGCTAAATGGAGGATTAGAGATAGGTTAGGGGTTTTTGAATTTGAGGATTTCATTTATCAAATAGATTTATTTAATAAATGGGGATTTTTGGAATTAGATAGGAGAAAAGGATTTAATTGATAAATAATAGATTATTTGATTTATCAATTAGGACTATAGATGATTAATTAAATTAATCAACTAGGGATGGCAAAGGATTAATTAAATAAGAATTTAATTAATGATGCCTTTAGAGATGGCTAAATTAGATTACCAAAGTAGTGTAATCAAATTTAGGTGTTTACAACTATGATCTACCCTATGAAAGGTTTTCCCTATTAAAGGCTTCAAAAGACTGCTAACTTTTACCCTGTTAAAGGATTTCAACACTTTGCTAGAAGTGTTCTTGGCTAAAGGACTTCAACTTACAATAAACTAAGCACCCTATTAAAGGATTTACAAAACCCTTCTAGGACTACTCAGTTAAGAGATTTTTATTGAGTCACCTGTTTGAATGTTTTAGCCTTGATCCTTTAGATAGAACCTCTCTTATATATATCAAATTTCCTCCTTCCTAATGTACACTCGATCCTCTTTCATCATATGTATCACTTCCTTTCTCTCTCTACTTTCCTTTGTTCTCTCTAACTAATTCTACAATTCATATCTTTCTCACAACTCCTTAATCACTATGAATGCTCTGCCTATGCATGCAAATCTCTTAGTTCACACATAAACTCTTTATGGTTTTCCCTCCTTAAGAAGACCTAGGTGACCTAAGGTTAAGTAGGAATCAATGATTATGATTCACCCATTTTTCCACTTAGAGCATCCCTTTGTCTAATTGGTTATATGTGTTGAACTATAAATGGAGTAACTAAGGGGGGAGGGTTGAATTAGTTACCACTAAAATAAATCATTTATCCCTTAGAGGTAAACACTAAAAATAAATTTCACTAAAAATATTGATGCTCAAAATATACATAGGCACTCATTTTATACTAGTAAATGATGTAACTTAGTGTATGTAGGAAAATCATAATCTGTCAGAAGTACATGTCAAAAAGAAAAAATTAGTTGTACATGCGCATATGAAATATTGGAAACAAATTAAAATAAAACTAAAACAAGCTTGAGTTTAATATCTTATGTAACCAAAAAATTCCTCATGCAACCTCGAAGATGCTCAACACTGATACCAATTCTTGAAAATAACAATAGGGAAAGTAAACTATGATAGGTGGCATGAATCCATAATTCAAAACTCTAAACATTAAAACATTCAACACACATCCATCTCATAATTTGAATATAAATTGAAATACCAAACTAAACATATTCATCCATTGTATAAAGACTTTTTAACACATTTGACACAAGATATTTGGTTACCCATAAACCCTCCAATGAGAAGGTAAAACTAGGGTGGGGATGACACTCACAAATCTTCACTATTGTAGTTGTAAAGTGTATGCAATGAAGGCTACAATTATTTGATCACAAAATATGATCTACCCTATGAAAGGTCTACCCTATTAAAGGCTTAAAAAGATTGCTAACTTTTACCCTGTGAAAGGATTTCAACACTTTGCTACAAGTGTTCTTGGTTAAAGGACTTTAACTTACAATAAACTAAGCACCCTATTAAAGGATTTACAAAGGCCTTCTAGGACTACTCAGTTAAGAGCTTTTTATTGATTTACCTATTAGAATTTTTTAGCCTTGATCCGTTAGATAGCACCTCTCTTCTATATATCAAATAACCTCCTTCCTAATGTACACTTGATCCTCTTTCATCATATGCATCACTTCCTTCCTCTCTCTACTTTTCTTTGTTCTCTCTAACTAAATCTACAATTCATATATTTCTCACAACTTCTTAATCACTATGAATTCTTTACCTATGCATGCAAATCTCTCAATTCACACATACACTCTTTATGGTTTTCCCTCCTTAAGAAGACCTAGGTGACCTAAGGTTAAGTAGGAATCGATGATTATGATTCACCCATTTTTCCACTTAGAACATCCCTTTGTCTAATTGGTTACATGAGGGGGAGGGGTGAATTAGTTACCACTAAAATAAATCATTGATCCCTTAGATGTCAACACTAAAAATAATTTTCACTAAAAATACTAATGCTCAACATATACACAGGCACTCATTTTATGCTAGTAAATGTTGTAATTTAGTGTATGCAGGAAAATCATAATCTATCAGAAGTACACGTCAAAAAGAAAAAATGAGTTGTACATGTGCATATGAAATATTGGAAACAAATTAAAATACAACTAAAACAAGCTTGAGTTTAATATCTTATGTAACCAAAAAAATCCTCATGCAACCTCAAAGAAGCTCAACAAGGACACCCATAAGAGGCCTTATTAGTGTGCTAAAGTGTGAGGAATGTGGATGTGCTTTCCCAAACACAACTATTGAATCCCAATGGAATGAAAATGCAATATGGAGTATGTGAATCTAGACTATATGAGTGTAGAGTACCTTCAAGAAATGGCTATGAGTGAGCCAATCTGAAAGTATTCTAGGATTTGAAATGGAAATTTGAAGAACCAAACTAGTAATAACAATCTATCATGAAGGATGCTACCATAAATGAAAGAAATATAACATCTACAAAAGGATTAGTAACAATTCATAAAAGTCACTATGAAATCTCTAACTTTATACTAGCATGATAATAATGCAAACGAGGAAGATGCGAAATCCTTAAGACAAGTTCTCTATTTATAGGTTTGATAGAGGCCTTGGGGAGGTGGCATCTATGTGGTATCCACATAGATTTCACAAGGGAGATGCATTGGCTAAGGGGACAAGCCATGCAAAGGTCAACATAAGCCTTTTTAGTGAAAGGCATGTCTCAAGGTTTGCTCACACATGTATGAGAAACCTTGGAGAAAGGAAAGGGGGACAAGTGTGTAATAGTGTAAGAATTTTTTGATAAAATAATAAAATGGAAGCTTTATTGGATCTTGAGTTGCTCACATGTGTAAGAAAATACTTAGGGACTAAGATATATTTAGGAGGGTATTTAGGATAATTAAGTGGAATTAATTAATGGGTAGGCTTAGAAGGACGAGAGTGATGGGTGTAGACTAGGTTTTAGGATGGGATTAAGATTAAATTAAGTAAGATTCAACTTAATCATAGGATTAGTGAATTTAATAAAGTTGAGGGATTTAAATAAATTGAGATTTATTTAAAAGGGGATTTATGGAGTCCTATACATTAAATAAATTTAACACAATACAGGGGATGGATTTGAATTAAATTTAAATACATTAGGGAAGTGAACCTATTTAATTAAATAAGTAGAGGAACATGAAAAAATATAATTAATTAGAAATAAATTAATTATAGTGTCACGGGAGATATTAAATAAATTAATATATTATTAAGTACAATTTTAAGTGTCTACATTCAGTAAGTTCTTAACATGCAAATCTTAAGATATTATCTGTGATTAACCTCACTTAACTTAGATGCATACACATAAAAGAAATAGCATGAACACAAGTGACCCCAAGATTTAATATGGAAACCAAATTTGGGAAAAACCACCAAATGCAGCTAGTTATTTATTTTCACCCTTCTAAAGTAAGCCTTGTTAGGAGCCAACCCTATTAAAGGCTAAAAAACACAGTGTTAGGTGTGACCCTATTAGAATATTTAATCACCCTCTTAGGAGTGGTCTTTTTAGAGGTATTTAGACACTTCAATCTATAAATGCCACCTTGTTAGAGGATTTACAAATAGTTGTTAAGTGATCTTAGTTAAGAGATTTAGATCACTATTACAATGCTTAGAGAGTAACAATGAGATTACCTCATTTCTAATGCAATTGAATTGCTAATTACAAATCTCAATTTTGGCTTGTATACTTGATCCTTTCTGATCAAATGTATCTTTTCTGCTCAACAAGGGTATTTTACTTATCCTTCTGATTTTCTTCCTCTGAGCATCTTCTATTCCTCCATACATTTTCACACATTCAATCTTCAACTTGACCTTATATTTATACCTTATGCTTTGTCAAGTTAGCTTGAATATAACTTAGAATAATTATTATTCATCTCCTTAGCTAAAACCAACAAACAAATCTACTAAACTTATTATGCCAAAACAAGAAAATCCTTCATTAGATGACCCTTCTTGGTAGACACTAACTCAGAAATGATTTTTCTATGTTAATGCAAGAAAGCTCAGTTAACACTTCCATGTTCACAAACTTCCTTTGGTAACTGAGTGAATTGATTAACACTAGTTCCATCCAACTTTTCGTTTGTTACCCGAGTGAAATTAATTAACACTCAACTCTTCTTTGACATCTTAAAACTAAATTTATGTGATATGATACATATTCTTCCTCTTTGGCATCTTATAACAAGGAAAATATTTAGTGAATATCAATGTACCTCATGTATTTATTCATATGCATTTTCCCTCTTCAAAACTACATTAACTAACTAATCTTCAACATGCTCTCATTGATGCATCACTAAACTTCATTTAGTGACCTTTAGGTAGGGGAATTGTTAGAAATAGGAATTACTAAGATGGGGGGTGTATCAATAATTTATAAACTTTAGTCACCATCTGGAGACTATTTATACACCATGCACAAAGATAACTCATAACACCATATTTTGTTAACTAGGGAAACCCTGGCCAAGGGAAAACCCTAGTGGGGATGATAGCCACAAGATAATTGTTGTGGTTCCACAACACATGTCCCATTCCCTACTAGGAATGGGGACCCCCTACTTTTTTCGAGTCCTCAAACTCACAACTCAAGATCCAAGAAATGTTAGACACTCGAAAAATAAAAATCATAAAAATTAGAAAAATTGAAAATTGAAAAATAAAAAAACCAAAAAATTCGAAAATTTTAAAAGGATATAAAAATATAAAATTTAATAATAATAATAATAATAAAATAATAAAAAAATAAAAACAAAAAAAGCACCCGCACACCACAGATGAGATGCGGGGAACACACCACTCGTAGTAGTGCGTTATGCACACCTATATACTTGCGTAGAGGCGTGTCTCACACCCCATGGGTGAACGTGGCTATAAAGCCCCCCCCACCTTCCAAAATTTTCATTCTTTTCAACACTCTGCAAAATACAAGCACACTCTGAACTGAGGTATGAGACCAACTGACATATGCTTGCATATTTTGCACTGCGCTCACTAGCACTTGTGCGTGCCCATTCCACCACTTGCGCTAGTGCAATGTGTGCATTTCATGACACGCACACCCATGTGCACTTTGCACCTATCACTTTGTGTGCCAAAACCCTCGTACATGCTCCACATGCCAAATACCTATGACATGCCACTATGCACACTTGGCACCACATGTTTCTTCAAACCCGCCCTTGTGCACACACTATCATCATCATGTTGTTGCACATGCTTGGCACAATGCACCTTAGCACCATACACCTTGTGCCACACACCTTGTTTTCCCTTGCATTGTGCATGCAATACCGAGTCGTGCCAGCATACACTTTAAAAAATTAAAAATTAAAAATTATCTATATATATATAAATAAAAATATAAAAATAAAAAATATATATAATAGTAAAATGAAAAAATAATAGATTTAAAAAATAAATAAAAGCATGCAAATTGAGCATCTCATTTTTATTTTTCATGTTTATTTTTTGTTACTAAAATTTGAGTTCTTTTGCATTATTTTATTTTTTAGGTTCTCACTATTTTTGAACTAATAAATGTCATTCTAGTGTCATGAAGATATGATAGCATCCACATCCAGAGACAAGATGGCTCCTGAGCCTATTGTGTTCAAATTCCAAGGCATACCATCAAAGTCAAGGTTCCATGATGACCATGCAAAAATCAAACATACCAATTTGGGACATAAAGAATTGGGAGAGTTCCTTAGAACCTATAACAAACCTGTGGAGAGATCTGCTCTAGTATCCACCTTGATCCATCCTAGGTTGGTAAGCACTGCTTCACATCCAATATTAGTGTAGTTAGCAGAGTTTATTATGACACTGGCACAACACTTTGTCCCTGATGAGAGAGTGGTTAAGAGCATGACAAGAGAAGTGATCCTTTATCTTCGACCTGAAAACATTGAGAGGGTCTTCCACCTCCCTAGGGAAGATCAATTCATCAGAGTCTCCTATGAAGCAGTAGAGAGATGGTATAGGGAGCACCCCAAATAAGCATCCAAAATCATCCTATCTTCCTGCCTCACTGAAAAGACTCCTTTGGGCATGGTCACAAGAAAGGTGGACATGACTAGGGGATACATGAAAGAAGATATTGGCTATTCCATCATCTTTTTGAGTAGAGTCATGGGTTTACCAATAGTTGGCCAGCTCAGTGCTTTCATGGTTAATTTCATTGAAATAATCAAGATGGAAAGAATGCCACTGCACTAGGTCACCACCCTGAGTGAGAAATTGTGTAAGAAATTAGGGGTAGTTAAGGACAAGAAGAAGTTCTATATGATTTCTTACATGGTTTATCTTCTTGTAGAAATGGTGAGAAACTACGATGATTTGTACAAAAGAGGCAGTATGCAAGATCCTAATGTTTGGCCCTATACTATCTACCTTCAACTGGTGAGGAAGAAGCTCTTAGCGCAAAGCAAGGAATATAGAATTGTGAATGATGCATTGATTTTCATGGTCATCCAATTCATAGAGGGTGATTATGCAAAGAGGTTATCCAATGAGGAAAAAGCCTAGATAATAGCTTACGGGGCCTACTTCATCCAATTTAAGACATTCACATATCTACAGGTAGTTGGTGCCTTTGTCAACCCCAAGAAGCTTCCCAGATATCCAAGTGAAAAATTGGTGTTATTGGAGATTGCTCGATAGATTGAATTTGCATATGAGAGGGTGAAGACAAAAAGGAGACCTTATTGGACGTGACCCCTAGTCATAGGACAATACCAGGTCAAATAGAAGAAAGATATTTTGTCTTTTGAGTGGGAATGGGAGAATTATCCCCTTGAGGAATAAAATTCTGCAAGGCTTTATTTTGATAATATTGGGAGAGTGGAGAGTCTAGCTAGAAAGGAGTTCCACCATGAAGATGCTATTGAAGATCATTGGATGAATGCAACAAATGACTATGATGTCTACATAAGGGACTATTGTAGAATGACTTTGTATATAGCTAAGAAGGCTCTCAAGCTTAACATCCCAGAGGAAATAAGGCAACAGGATTCATGGGAGCTGTTTCACCCCCTGTTCAACTCGAACAAAATAGAAGAGAGGACCATCATGAATGCCAAGGTTGATAGGGGGAGGGCAATGATATTAACCATCGGGCAAGGCACATAGTTAGAATGATTAAGGATTGGATCAAGAAGCCTTTTCAACTTGATCCAATACATAATTCTGTAGTTTTTCATGCTCAACCCTGCCATGAGAAAGGTAGAGGGAAGAAAGTTACAATTCCTACCTTTATGGCCTAGTCTCCCATCAGGCTAGAGACAATATACCAAATTGACTACTTGGTTGGATACTATCATCCTCTAGAGAGGAAGGGAAAGAACAAAAGGAAGAGGACCTTGCCTTAGAGGATTCCAACAGAATAGGGTGAAGCGCAAACACCTTCCTAGCAACAAGAAGAGAATGTACAAGGGTCTGAGGATATCGGTGCTTTCCAAGTCTAGGATGACCTTCAATTTCCTCCCTTTGTGACTAGCCATTCAAAATAGGGAGAGAGTCAACATGTTTCTGTTCCTACTTTGCAAGAAGACCCAGCATCCCCTTTTGCCTCCACAAAACAAACGAGGATTAAAATACGAATGAAGAAAAGGCAAAGTGTAACTAGACTAGTACATTTAACACTAAATTTTGACCTTAAATTTTTACCATCAAAAATAAATTTCTTGGTTGGTCATCATTATAAAGGAAACTTTTTCTTTTTTTAATACATTCCCGTGTTGGTCGCAATTGTGACCAATATTTTCTATTTTGCATTGGTTTCAATTGCAACCAACATGGCAACATAAAGATAAAGAAAAGTGGCAAACATCAGTTGAGCATACACTTGAGCATATGATTTGAGCATTTTGAGCATTTTGGCAAACATCAATTGAACATTTTAGTTGAGTATATGATGAACATTTTGAGCATCATTCACGAATTTCATTTGAGGATTTCTAGCATTCTACATCCTTCGAGCATTTCATTGGAGCATTTGGAAATGTTGTGAGCATCTACTACAACCCTAAACTCAAACTATCAACCATCCTTTGAGCGTACATTACAGAAATGAATAGGTGAATAGGTGAGTTGAAGAAAGAAAAACTTTTTCTATTTTGCAAGGATGGGAATGGGTAGTTTTCTAAAAAATGAAATTTGAAAAATAATTTGACTATTTACATTGTTCTTTTCATCTTTGATTAGGGGAAGACTTCTCTAATGATACCTTCTTGTTTAAACAATCATTGATTGGGGTAAGGCACAGTTTGCGAAAGCCCTAATTATGAGAGCCTAAATAGGAGGGTTTATAAGTTGAGACATAAACTGAGAGCAGCTGACCAAAATAATACCAAAATCCATTCTTTGGGAGAAAAACTAGTTAATTCCTAGACATTTATAGTTCTTCCATTAACTTTAGATGCATCTTTTGATGTCAAACCTTATTTCCAAAGAACATTGCACAGTAGGAGAGATCATTCACACAAAACTCGTTGAGTTCACTAATGTCTCCAGACACTGTAAGGGATTTTATGGTGTATTAGCCCTTTATTTAAGAATTTGTCTCTGCACTAATGGATAAGTATATTTATTAAATTAATAGAATTTATATTGGCTTTTGTATATATTCTATATTAAATCTCAAGCTTATATTTATTTGTACATAATCGATGGTGCATTTTATCAAATCAACTTGGTTAATTAACTTTTAACTTGAAGGAGTCTATGCAATAGGAAATGGGCCATTCACAGAGTTTTAATTGAGGTTTGTGAAACTTTTCGAGAAGAGCTTCCTCTGTGCTAGGTAGTAAGTATTATGCAATTAATATGGAATTGTTTTTTTCCTTTGTAGTGCTTCTCCTCTACTAAACTATATGTTAAATTCAAGGAGTGCATGATGCTTGGTGTATATTGTAGGCCAAAGGGTGATTCCTTGTTTCAAAGTTCAATACTAGAGGAAATAGATAATTCACACAAGCCTCAATCCTTAAGCCTACACATGTAGTGATTTCTTTTATTCAAAAGCTTGCTCTATGTACAGCCTAATTTATAGAAGAATTGTCTCTACACTATTTAGTAAGTATAATTTTAGTAAGTATAATTTGTAGTTGATATGAGATTTATAATTTATAAGTTTATTTTATTTCTTATATTAGTGCCTATAATTAATTCTTCTTAAATGTTTTATTGTCATCATAGATGCATTTTTCACATGAAGTCAACTACCTTATATTGTAATAAATTGAACTCCATTTTAATAGGAATTTGATAATTCAGATGACCTCCATCAACTTCTCTGAAGTGTATACATTTGCACTATCTTCATAAGGTTTAAAATAGAAAAAGATAGAAATGGGAGCTCAAAGACCTCCAAAGCCTCTAGTAGCTATGAGCTAAATATTGAAAGCTTCACTAAAAGATTGAAGCACATATCAAATTTGAATGCTTTTATTATCATATTTGAGAATCTACAAAGTAGAGTTCACATAAAGAAAAAAAATTAAAGCTTAAGAAATTAAAAATCTCATATATATCTTGAAGTTACAATCTTTATAAATAATGTAAAGAAATGAAGTGAATCGGTTAACTCACTTCTCTTGTAGAATAGACTGACTACTTCTCTTTTTACAAAAATAATTTGACAACTATGAACTAGGGCCAAAAAATTGTATGGAATGTTGTTAGAAGTTTATAGTTGTCAACTTGTCATAATGGTAAGAAGATACTAATTAACCTATACTAGGACCTCACAAGGCTCACTAATAAGCCTTCTTAGGGTTTATTCCAAGATCCCACACTAGGATAATTATTTACTTAATCCTCCTATTCTTTCCAAGGATATCTCTACCAATTTCCTACTTCAATATTGCACTTTAACAAGATGCAAGACTCAAAGCATCAAGATTCATTCAACTCAGCAAGGACTTCACTAGTGTTGTAGTAGGATGGAGGGATCCCATAAAAGTCTATTTGATTAGGTTCAAAGTGTTCTTTCTCACAAAATTCTATGGTTTCTTACCGATCTCCTCAAACCCTTATTTTAGGGCTAGTAGCCGTTTTCCCTAATTAGGCCTCCAAATTTTCCATTTTGAAAATATTTCAAAAAAAACTCAAGAAGATACCAATTAAGTTATGGTTCTAGAGAGCTTGAATATTTCAAAGGTTTTAGTTCTTCGACCCCTCCATACAACGTATTCCTATAAAATAGCCTACTTACAAGGGATTTAAGACTTTACTTGTTGACGGGCCTTACAAAGATTCAAAAGGAACAAAAAAAGATTCAAATCCTTCTTAGTTTGTGGAAACTATACCTTTAGATATATCTATACATACTCTAATCCTTAATCGGTACTAACCAATCAAACTACTCCTCTATCCAAACCCTATAACCATCAAGTCACCTTGTCGAGTATGCCTGTGTCCACCTAGGGATTGATTCCAAAAGTAGAAAACCATTTCATGTTGACCCCAAGTTATTTATAGTTCCCTAATCGATTCCTAAAGGTTTTTGTGTTCCAACAATTAGAAATCAAATTAGAGAAATTTCTATGATAACCACTCTACCTAGTCCAGTGAACTAGCCAAGAAGAAAAAAATTATTTACAACAACCAGAACATAAAATGGGAACTTAATTAATGCACTAAGAAATTATTTGCAATGATTCATCAAACCATGTAATCAAACCACTCATTTAAATCCATTCGAATATAGAGTTCTAAGTTACAAGATCATTGTGATAATTTTTTAATGTAACAATTTGCTTTATTAGTTAAAATTTCATACACTGGGAAATCCAACCCCTCAAAATTATTTCAAATGAGCTTATATAACTCTATTATCCAAGTACCCATTCCCAATTGATACGTAGCCTTCAACTATAAGTTTGACTTGCTCTATTAACTATCATAAAGAGGTGATTTTGAAGAAAAATGCAACTAAGATGAACAAGAAACTAAAGCTCAATCGTCTAACTAATTTTCAAACTTTTATTCTTGTACATTCATAAGAAGGGTTAGGGAATTACATATTTCATAGTTTCTAAATGAGTTGGATAAATAACCAATTTCTTTCCCTAAACCTTTTGACTAGTTTTCCATTGAAATTTCATCAAACATCATCCTTAAAGAAAAAATCTTTATTGAAAGTGTCAATAGAATTAAATAAAAAAATTCAAAGATAATCTATTTATTAATCCTAAATCTTTTTTCCATTTCTCTTTCGAGAAGCTTTATAAACTATCCCATTTTTAATCACTTCAATTTTACTTCTAAAACATACAAGATTAAATTATCACATAGCACTCATCCTCATTGTCTCTCTGGTTGATGGATGTACAGTTCCAATATATTCCATGCCACAATACCTCAGCATAGGTACAACATTAGGAGTTTTCATTTGTGAAACACAAATATATATCCCTCAGAACTTAGACAGAGAAGAAACCATTAGCCCAACACAAATAGATCAGATAGGCACATTCTCTTCTTGCAAACCCATACCCTTTGTATCTTAAATCAGAACATAATTTTTCAAATAGACCTTTGCACACTGGCAACAATCTCTAGCACATCATCTCATTTTCTAATCAATGCTAACTACTACATAGCTAATTTAATATGCATTCAATTTATTGGAAAACACTATATACCTAATCTAGCACCTAAACTAAAAATAGGATTATTAACAACTAATATTTAGCCCATAAACCCCAAGATTTTTAGAAATATATATTAAGATCTCCTTTATTTTTTAACAACTATTACAACTCTTATTTATCATTGATTGTGAACATCATTTTAATATATTAGCAACACTCTTCTTCTCTCACAAGAGTTATGCATGCACTCTCTCACTAATAAAAAAGCCAAGCTGAAGATATATATAAAAGCATGTGCAACACTTCTCAAAGATTACCAGATATGTTAGATAGCTTTGAGATTTGAGCATGAACGTGGACACAAAATAAAAACCCTATGAATGAAGTTTTGAACAAAAGTAAGAAAAGTTCCAAGCCCTAAACAACAATTTCTGTTAACAAACCCCAAAAATCAAACACAACTGAAGCACCCAAACAAACTACAAGATGGAACCAAAGTTCACCAAGCCCTACTACATGTGGCTCTCTACCTTCCCAAATGTAACCTACTCTCCTAGGGTCTTTGTCTTCTCCTAGGACACTTGGAAAACTTAGATCACAAATTGGCTTTAGGGACACTTGCCCTCAACTAGGCCAAATATGGAAAATTAGGCAAAATGCTTTCAAGACTTCAAAAAAAAAGCTATATGTAGGTAACCATAATTGAAACATCAAATGTTCAGCTCATTCAAAAAGTGTCAATGCTTAAAATTTCTTGGTATATCAATCTTTTTTTGGTTGGTCTGGACTTGCAAAACTAAGATTTTAAATGAGCGAACTAGAACATTTATGTTCAAGAAAATACTAGATCTGAAGAATGCTACTTATTTTGTTGCTTTTTGGGATCATATTGATAATATAACATATGTTTTGACTTTATGGTACTCATTTTTGTGATAATTCTCTATAGATAAAGGTGAAGCATCCTGTAACCAAAAATCTTGCCATCACAAAGAAGCTGCCAGCAAAAGATTCTAGTAGTGAGGATTCTTCTTCTAAGGAGGTCAGTCATTTTTTTGTGGATAATTATCTATAGAAAAGAATGATGTTTTAGTGGAATCACAAGCTTATGGAATTTTGATGTTCAATAGTGAACAAATAGTTAATTGAAATGCCTTATTACAGTCACCTTCACTCCATTTGTTGACCTATATCATAGTCCATACTTCCCTTATAGGGATACAAATCATAAACATTGAAAATGTTAGATAAGCCAATGTTAGTAGGGAGTTCAAGTTTATATGCATTTGTGCCATATTTTTGAAAATTTTTGAAGGGTCCCATCCTCCTCATCATGAGTTTGGTTTACTTTCCCTTGGTATAATTTGAAATTACTTCTTTGTACTTTTCCAATAGCTACCTTACTTCCTTGGGTCCCACAATCCTTTCATTGGATCTACCTTCCTTTCCTTTTTCTCCATGTTTTGGCTTTTCTACTATGGAAAAGCAAGGGGTGTTTTTCACCTTGAGGGTCTTCAAAAACTCCTTTTGTCCAACCATCATCACACTAGATGCATGTTGGATCTCCTTCCCATCTTCTGGTAGTGGTCTCATGGTCTATTCCTTCCCATTTTTGGAGATGATATAAACATTTCTCCTTTCATCATGTTTAGAATTAACATCAAATTGCCAAGGCCTATCTAACAGTAGGTGACAATCATTCATTTCTACAACATCATAGACAATCTTGTCTTTGCACTCCCCTATTTGAAAATGAACATGAACTTGTTCATTTACTATGACCTACTACTCCTTATTTAGCCATGAAACCATATAAGGTTTAGGATGAGGCAACTTCTTCAATCCAAGCTTCTCTACCATTTCTACTGAGGCTATATTATTAGTTGAACTAGAATCTACAATAATTTTGTTGACCTTACCTCTTACCTTGCAGAGAGTTTTGAATAATGTCTTTCTTTGGGGAGGTTCTTGCTCTATGACAGTATTTAGTAGGGTTCTATTGAACATTAGAGACTCTCCTCTCTCTAGATCAACATTTCCTCTTGCCCCTTGGTCACTTTGTGCATCCTTCTCTTGAGCCAAATGGACTCTCCTATTCCCTTCTTGGTTACTTCTACCCATTTTCTTAGGAAGTGCTTGAATGTAACAAGTGAAATATGTAGAGGTAGAGTTATGGAAGGTCAACTAAGTATTTTTTTCTTTTCATTTTTCATATTTCTTTACCTCTTTATCAATATATCTCTCTATCTATACCTCTTTCTATCTATCTTACTTTAGATTTAATTTCTATATTTGTCTTCCTCTTACTACTCCATCTGTAGGTTGCAAACAAATCATCCTTCTTCCACCAATGAGTCATTCCATTCAAGAAAGACCATGTCAGATGATATCAATGCACAAAAAAATAGGGAGACAATTGTTAGATTGTGGTTTAACTTAAAAATATAAGGTGATGGAAAATATTAATGTCCTTGAAAAATTTGTAAGGGCTTAAAGACTTGAAGATATCTAATCAAAATAGCTGAGGAACATTGTAGGCAACATGGTTACATTGAAGGGGGAAACAAATATCATCCATTGGTATGTATTTAAATAATTTATAAAATACATACGACATGATTTGATGATGACATCATGGTCATGTTCAATATAAGCTCATCATTTTCATATAGGTCAATGTCCCTAAGTTTCATGTTATGGACCAGGACAATTCAGAGAACGGGGATTTCCAAATAAGGGAACATGGAGGTGTGAATATTGAACTAGAAGGTAATGATACCATGGAAGAAGACCATGATGATGAAGATCATGATGATCAAGATGATGATGATGTTGATGGAGAGCTTGATGCATCTATACTTGAGAAGGCACACGAGTCCCTATATGAAGGCTATAAAACAACTCTTCTTGCTATTGTATTGTTGTTGGTGAACTTGAAGGTTATGAATGGTTTATCCAATGTAGCAATGACACATATGTTAAGGTATGTCATCTTCTTTCATTATTTACTCATAGTTCCCTTACAATTAACATTGGGTTTGTGTAGCAATTAATATTCTTTAAATTAACAAATTATATTTTTGGTCATAGGTTGATAGGTGAGTATTTGTTATCACCATCAAACATTCTACCTCACTCATACTGATAATTATCTACCATCAAGAAAGATATTGGAATGGAGTATCAAACAATACATGCATGTCTGAATGATCATATTATATATCATAAACAACATGAATTTGCAACACAATGCCCTATTTGTGATATTAGTAGATATCAATTAGATCGATTAACAAAAAAGGTGCCTCACAAGGTTCTTCGGCATATTCCCATTATTCCATGTCTATAATGATTATTTAGGTGCAATAGCTTAGCACAAATTATAGATTACCATGAATGCAATAGAAGTCAAGATGACATTATGTGAATGCCTATATATGGTTTGGCATTTAAGGAAATAGAGGGAAAATGGCCACACTTTAAAGAACAACCTCGTAATCTAAAGCTTTCATTGGTAGTAGATAGTGTCAATCCTTTTGGAGAGATGAGATCTACTTACTAGGTGTGGCCTATTTTTGTTATCAACAATAACATACCTCCCTGGTTGTCCATAAAGAGAGAGAACATAATGTTGACATCGATTGTTCTAGGTATTTTTTTATTTAATGGTCATCTAAATTAATTTTTTTATTATTAATCCATCAAAATGGTCATAATAATTATGTAATGTTTTTGTTCATTCAACTAGGTAAGTACCAAGTTAAAGATGTGAATGTATATATTGAACCCCTTATTGACAAGTTGATGGTGTTATGGAATGGGATTACTATGTATGACATCTCTAGATGAATAGGACAAAGACAATTTTGATTTCATGCAATGCTTGTATGGACAATACATGATGCCCCTAGGCTAACACATTTTTGTGGTATATTGTCTTTTAACACCTCTTTTTTGGTATGTTATAGTGACAACACAAATTTAACACATTTAATCCAATTATACACGATCTTGTACGTCTTTAGATAAAGAAAAAAATTTCATGTCTAGTTTGTGGTCCTAAGATGAAATCTTGTCATTCAAAAAGCTTAAGAAAGCAAATGTTTGATGAGAATAGACACTTTCTCCATAGAAATCATAAGTACCGAATTACCAAAAAGCATCTTTGCAATGGGAAAGAAGAGACTATGTCAAATCCATAGAGAATGAAACCTTTCCTATGGAAGTTGACATACAATAAAATAAATTGTTGAGGTAATGTCATTCCATTTGATGGGTTTTGTTTCGAATTTATATTTTGATATTGTGTTTTGTTTACTGATGATGTAATTGATGCTTGTGAAGGTCACCAAGGCATCAATGACCAACTTCCAAAAGGACTAAAAATTTATCCTACATAATTTACTAGGTTTTCATACAATGAGCAACTCCCAACTGTGCATTTGTTTGATCCTATGCATATTGGAAAGAATGTAACAGAGACATTATGGAAAATCATGGATGGAAGGTGTCACAAAGACCAAATTGTCAAACTTTGTAGTGACATTGAAGAATCTGACCATGCAATGAAAAATGGCATTTGATCAAATAAAAAAGGAGACCAGATTGATACAAGTGCCCTTAGTTGGTTATTGTCAGAGCAGCAAAGAAACGTTGTAAAAGAAGTCATAAAAAAATAAGATTTCTCATAGGATTTGCTACAAACATAAACACTCTCACATCAAAGAAAAGCAAATTTGGTCTAGGGTTGAAAACACATGATTGGCATGTATTTATTAAGGTAATTAATGTTATTTCTCATTCACTATATATTTGTATACTGCATGTAGTTTTAATTGCATTATTTATAATATATTGACAAGATCATTTTACAAATATTGTGGTACATTCTACATCTATCTCTCCCACACCACTTGGCTAAAAATGTTGAACAAGTTATATATGATCTTGGAAAATACATGAGGTGATTTTCGTCTAAAGAAATCAATAAAGAATATATAAAATATTGGAAGAGAAAATTTTCTCTTCTTATGTGTGAAATGCAAAAGTGTCTACCTCCAAGTTTTTCAATGCACAAGAACACTACCTCATACATCAAGTTGAGGAGATTGAATTGTGTGGACCTATACCAACCAGGTCAACATGGATGGTTGAGAGGCACTTGAAATTTTTGAAAGGCTTGGCTCGATAGAGAGCACATCTTGAGGGTTCTATGGTGGAGGGATATATGGTATACTAGACTAGGGTGTACATTAATGAATGTCTTCTTAAGTTTGCAACAAAGATCCATGAAGTGTAGGATCCCAACACAATTGACAAATTCAAAGGGGAGTACTTGATGGGAAAAAGTAGATCGAGGAAAGTGAGAGGTAAATCTAAGATGTTACTATAGTTAATTAATTCTTATAAATCTTCAATATAAGTTATTTATAATTAGTGTTTTTTTTTTTTTTATACAGTTGGTTGAGAGTGGGATGCAATACATTTGTATATTGCAAACAATCTTGATTGAATGACAATATGGATTGAATGATGTCAACAAAATGGTTGCTCACTAACATGGGAAGGTTTTGCTTCATTAGTTATAGAAGCTCATTGTAATGGATATTCCAATGTTATGTTGATGGTAGTTGATCTAGTAAAGGGTTTAAGAGGTGGAGAGGTACATACAAATTTATTAATGATCATAACTCAACATATTTTTTGTATCAACTCACAATGGAAATAATTTACACATGCTTAAAAAACTACAGGTCAAGAACCATAAAGCTATGTACTATCATGGCCACAAATTTCACATAAGATATTTGGATTACACAATGAAAACTTGTGATTCTAGGATAACTACAATTTTTGAGCTCACCAATATATCATCTAGAAATGACATACATCCTCAACAATATCAAAATCAATACTATGGCATCTTGGATGATATAATTGAGTGCAACTTTAACTCCTTCAAAGTAGTTCTATTTGTCATCAAATAGTATAGGTTATGACTAAATCAAAATGATCCAGATAGAATGGTTATTCAACATGATAATGGATTTACAAAGATTAATACAAGGTCATTTGAGCTAGTTGGAGATGAGCCCTATGTTCTTCCAAGCCAATGTAAGCAAGTGTTTTACTCAAAGGTTCCACATAAATAGGGTTGGTCATTTGTTGTTAGACATGATCCAAGAGGAAGGCTGATAAAGTATAATGTTATGGAAGAAGAAGATATTGAAGATGATGAAGAAGCAAATGATAAAGATGATGGTGATGGTGATGATGATGATGGTGGTGGTGGTGGTGGTGGTGGTGATGGTGATGGTGATGGTGATGGTGATGGTGATGGTGATGGTGATGGTGATGGTGATGGTGATGATGGTGATGATGATGGTGATGATGGCGATGATGATGATGATGAGGAGGAGGGGGAGGAGGATGAAGAAGAAGAAGATAATCAATGACATTATTGACATGATCAATGAAATGATTGACATGATTTATTTCTTTCAATTGTAATGATTACAACATATGTTATTTATAATTACCATGCATATTCATATTGTGTCTGATTATCACGCTTTTTGCAAATAGGCAATTGACTACAAAAATTGTCACCCCTTCTATTGACAATCTTGCATTCCATATATAAGGTAAATTTGTTCATGTTTACGATGTTGCATACTTTTTATGTTGTCTTCTAATTTATTTATATCATATGGGTATCATGTAATTTTTAGCTAACTTAAGATAAATGATTAACATATGTAGGAAATTTAACCCCTTTGGCATGGATTATGTAGAGTGACATGGACCAGCAGGTATAAGTCAATAAATAGACATAATTTACTTATATTCTTCTTGTTTATCATTGAGCACATATGTTATAAATAGACATATTATATAATCATATAATGTATATATAAAAAAAGTAGGTCCATATAGAAATATAATTCTATAATCACTTTCAACTGACTACATTTTGTATCTCTCATGTATAGACAAAGAAGAACTATACGTATGAGTCATGACTTGATTATTCTATATATATTATTTAAATATTATCAATTTTCCATTTGATGGATTGCAGGTACCACCAAATAGGTACTTTTCAGATCTATCTACATCGAATGAGGGAAATGAGGAAATGGTAGATGAAAGCTCTACATGTAGTATCACCAAAATAGTGGGATCAACTAGAGGTCAAAAGATTAGAAAAAAATTTGATAAACACATGCAATTTTTCCTTGGTAATGGGGGGTCATTTTCTTATGATGATGAGACCAAAGGCAACATCAAGGTGCCCTTTCAATACACACACATTGAGAAAGAATGGGTACCCAATGAGCTACCTCCAATTAACACCAATTTTTGTGTTAATGATAGGATATATCGCATTGCTCCATCCTCATTACATGTTTTGGGCCTATTTTCCATGGACAAGATAAAGGAATGTTACAAAAAAGTTGGAAAATTGTTCAAGTATGTCGGTCCATGTTACAATTACAATGATTGGATGTGGATTGTTGGATACAAAAAAAGTATGCATAGGTATGCACTATTAGCTAATTATATACAATGGAAAGAAAATGATCAAAGTAAAAGATTTTCTATGTACATTGATGGGAGACCAAAAGCAATAGGTAATATTGCAAGTTTTATAAATAGTATGCGACCTTCCTCAACTAGTAAGCAATCCAATTTCATATTTGAGGTGCATGAGGAGAATGAAGTTTTTGTTTGTCCAATAAAATCAATAAGTGCAGGGGAAGAATTGTTAATAGATTACCATTTAAATCCCATAGATACAAACCAAGTTACTATCAGGATGGTTGTAAGTAATATATATCATTCTATTAATAAGTTTTTTTTTGTTGTCTATTCCTTTCAGTTAGCTGAAGTTTTTATGTTTAATCTTTGTGACAGGACAATATGGATCCCACATATGATAGAGGCCACAAGGATGCTACTCCCACCCATTCTTCAACAAGGGTAAAGCTTATTGAAATTGTACAAATTAGATAGTTGAAAAATGTTATATTATTATGTTATTTTATTTACACTTTTTGAGTTTTTATGATAGTTTTACTGATATTCCTCTCACAATTTGATGTTCAAGATAAGGGAAAAGCACCTACAGTAAGTACATAGCCAATAGCTACCCTTTCTAATGATGATATTGTAGAAACACCTAATGTAACAATTATGTTGAAGAAAAAATTTTAAAAATTAATTTAGAAATAATGAGAATTTTTGATGAAGAAAATATTAAATCCAAAGAGATGATGAAGAGGCTATCTGAACTAAGAGCGCAAGCTCATCATTATGAAGTAAGTAGTAATGAATCTTTAGTTATAACAAAAGTTCAATAAAGATTTATAATTTATAATCTTTTATGTTGTGAAGTAAAATATGTAATATGTGTTCTTGCTATAGGAATTTTTTGCAACTGATCTAGAACCTGGTCAAGGACAACGTGGTCAAGCTAGTACTAGCATAGCTCCAACTGCCACTAGTAAAATAATCTTTTAGTTGACAAGTTACAAGGAGATTTTTATTTTTAACATTCAAAAACTTCTTAAGTTAACTCTTACTTTTATTATCTCAAAATTTGTTTCCTAACAATGTATTGTTCAGGTCATCAAGTGTAGGAGACTCCTAGGAGGTTGACAAGTGTCCATATGAGAATGCTAATTGCAATGTTGGCAACAAGGGGACATTCGGCTGGTAAATCCTTGTTTTCCTTTATTTGGTTTTGTGTTAATTATGAGTTGATAATTTGTACTTTAATATTGGGTGCAATACATAGTGGATTTTTTTTTTTGTGGTAGGAGATGCACCATTTGCTATGCCAGATACAGATCATAGTGCATGTATTTGTGATAATTCACCATCATTTCTTAGAGCTACCTGTGTTTCTAGCATGAGAGTTATGCAAACATCATTGTTGATTGAAAATGATGAATCATTGCCTTTAAAATATCATAAAATTCTAGGTAAATTAAATAATTATTTTTTATATTGTAATATGCATTTACCTATTCATAAGAAGCTTTGGATTGATCATCCCATGACATTTCTTGCAGGAAACGATACATTTTATAAGAAGCTTTATGACCTCACACTTCAAACATTTAGGCCCACCATACGTACAAGGTGGAACATCAATATAAGTGAACTAATTTTATCCCACTATTTTTTTTTCTATCATTAATTGGTGCAACATTTTTCCTTTCACTCAGATCTTTTCTTTTACTAGCTATATCTAACAATTTTGTGTTTTTTCTTAAAATGTGGAACTTGCAAGAAAAAAAATTAAAAGATCATCTCATAAAAAATTTAGAACATGAGTTTGGTATTAATATTTTTGATGAGAAGAAAATGTTACAAAAAGCTTGCAAAACTCTTAAGATTGTGAGGGACTCATATAGAAAGAGTCTCATCTAGAACCTAAAGTACAAGTTTCATCCCTTTATTGTAGTGAGGGAATGGAATGAGTTCATTATGGATGAAAAGGAGAAAGGGGATGTTCAAAGAGGAATTACACCAGCAAATGCAAGAAGATATGCAATAGTATTAACTACTAGTACATTAATGTAATAATGCACTAATTAGTATTGATCTTTATATCTATATCATCTAACATATTTCAAAAATTTTATGGGTTTCAAGACACATCAAAGGCAACAAAGGCTAGGCTGGAAAAGATTGGGCAGCACAAACTTGGCTCTCGGGGATATTCTAAAATCAAAGCACAAGTTGTAAGTAGTAGTAAATGAATTGCAGAGAAAAATTATTTATAAAATGTAAATAATTTTATTAATTAATATAAAAATGTAGAGCATTGATTTTAATATCAAGGCCACGGAAGAACACAAAAGAAATGCCTTAAAGGAAGGCAATGTAGCTGTGGCTAAATGCCTATAGCAAGCTTCCACTACCCCAACTGAACAGTCTCCTGCATCATGTGCATAGGTAAATATGCCAAAAAAAATATTAGAAATTGAATACTTGAGCAACAATCTATTTGAT
The DNA here is from genome assembly GCA_028749045.1 of Cupressus sempervirens. Classification (NCBI taxonomy): domain Eukaryota; kingdom Viridiplantae; phylum Streptophyta; class Pinopsida; order Cupressales; family Cupressaceae; genus Cupressus; species Cupressus sempervirens. The sequence goes on along the minus strand of CM053783.1, from coordinate 737,448,459 downwards.
AATAATGTGCGTGACATTGCAATTCAGCCTGTTAATCATGACACCAATCATATGCTACATCTTGATGCCCCTGATGTGCATCGTACTATCCATGGAGGTGCTCATTTGCTATTTAAAACTAATTATGTAATTATTAATAAAATTTAACATATTTAATTGAACTTCATGTAACCTTTTTATGTATATTTTAGATGATATAGAATCATGTCATGTTGAACGAGTGTCAGAGGATGTTCAGATTGATCAATAGGTAGATCATGTTGCACATTCTGGTAAAGAAAATCTATGTTTTGTTCTTTTAAATTAATTTTTTGATTTATAGTTCTTTTACTTAAATATAAACGTGTAATTGATTAATATAAAATGGTGTGAATTTAATTCATGAAGCACTTGTTATTCTAGTAGACCTCCCTTTGCTGCAGTGGCCTCGTGTTCCTTAAGAGATGAGGAGGAGACATACATTGCAATTAGAACTAGTAGAGGAGGGGGATGATGAGGACATTGATATTCCTCATAGAAATTTCATGGAAAAAAAAAACAACAAGACAACCAAAAAGAAATGATTTTTGTGTTTTAATGAATTTTATGTGTTAATGAATTATTCACAAATGTTGTATGTTAATGAATTATTCATGAATGTTGTGTGTTAATGAATTTTATGTGTTAATAAATATTATCATGTGATTATAATGATTGAATGTTATATTTCAAAAATGGATGAATGAATGAATGTTATTAAATGTTAATGGGGAATTTAGATTGATGTTGGGGGGGGGGGGGGGGGGGGGGGGGGGGGGCGTGCGGGGGAGGGGCCAAATGAGCTTCCACCCTCATGTGGTTGGCCTTGTTTAGTAGAGAATATTAAACTATTCTCGAAACCAAGTGAAGCTCAAACTTTAAAGATAAGCTTGTAGTTAATAGTGACAACCAATTGGCAAGACCAAATGAAGTTCTTCATTATAGGTATCTTTTTAGTTTTTAAAGCTCACAATGTCATGTTTTAATATTGTGTAGTTTTTTTCTTAAGTCAAAGTATTCATTTACTATTAGAATATAATTTATGACCATTTTAGTAACTATTCTAACATTTATTTATGACAAATCCTATTTTGGCAAAGATGGTGAAAGTGGTGCTATCTATTTCTTGGGAGATTGGATTGCACAGGTTTGTATCTCAAAATCATTTTCATGTAGTAGAAATGCATACATACAACCATTTCATTATAAATTTAAAAACATTTATGACACTCTAGACAAAAAATAATGCTCATGCAACCAAACCAATTTTTGATTTTGAATGAACCCAAATACTCAGATCTGGTCTTCTTGGATTTAGTCTTCATGGTTCTTTGTCTCATTATTACTATCAACCTAGTGAGGTAACAAATTTTCCTTCTTTCTTAGTCTCTTACAGTTCATACTTGTTTAATTTGAATAATTTTTGAGTTCCTTTCCTTCTTTCTTAGTCTCTTAATGTTGAACTTGAAGTATATGATGATACGATGGTATGATCATGATGCTATGATTACAAGTTTATGGTGTTTTTGTTGTTTATATGATATTATGTGACATTCTAACCTAGATTCATGCTTATAGCCTATATCCATTAATAATGTTTCTCCAAATCATCCTTTTGTTGTTTCATCTTTGCTATCAATTTGTCTGCCATCTTCTATTTAGAGTATGGAGATAAGTAAGATCAAGGTTTGTGAACTTCTAGAGCTTACTTTCTCCATGTGGACCTTGTGTAAGTAGACATGCAAAATTTGAAGAAGGATTTAGATGAGCTATACTCTAGACCGATGCCAATCTGAAGTAGATATTCGGCTATGATATCAAGACAACCAAAACTCCTTGGTGTAGGAGCACCCACTCCACCATCATGATCAAGGAGTTCACTAAGGTCATTAATACCTCTAACCATGCTTAGGAACATTATTTTTGTCTTTGGATCGCATTGTAAGACCATAGTTCTAAGATTGGCAATTTATAAGCCCCTAGCTAACTATTGGTCATAAATGATCCCATATCTTACAAATAGGTGTTAGCATGGATATTTTTCATGTTTTTCATGTTTAGATCGATTAGGGATCATAAAATAAAGTCTTGGGGCAATTTTGGTCACTACGGGCATTATAGTGCACAAAAATTCAAAGTTGGTCAAAAAGTTGCTTGACAACTTTTGAGCAACTTTTTAAAAAGTTGTTAAACATTCAAAATCTCTTCCCCAAATGGCTAGTCAGTTCAAACCAACCTTGTAACTATATTAGATAATTATTGATGAAAATTTCCAATGTATTTTCCGAATACTCAATGATAATTAGAGATTCTATGTACTTGTAGACTGGCCTTTTTTGCCCACAACTTGGTAATCTGTTGGTGCATATTCCACACGATTCCAGTATAGGCATAGATTGGATCTCTATGCCTCACATTCACTTCATAGACCATGTTGTTCACTACATCTCTCTCATCCAAATTGGAGTTCCTTCCAGCATTTTTATCATATTACTCACTCCAAATACTCTCTGAGCCTCTATATACCTAGCCTTTTCAATTATGTATGGAACAAAGAAAATGTAGATTTCTCTATTAATATAAGCTTTGAATTTGTAGTTTTCTTATTTGTATTGGTCAATTCTATCTTAGGAAAAAGGTCTTATCTTTTCCTTTAGATTTATACTGGAGGTTTGGTGAGGCCACTAATATATTCTTGTCCTTGTATGTAGACAAAAATATACATCAGGAGGCAATTGAATCAGTCTTTGTTATCCATATGTATGACATTGTTTTTCTTTGATTCTATCTATAAAGTTACTATGTTCCAAACTTGGTGGTAGGAAAAAGTTAATAGGCTCAGTGATTAATTTCATTTTAATATTATGTCTTGGATACTCTTACCAAGGAATTTGATAATTTAAGTTAATTATTTGGATCCTCTTGCATTATATATTTGAGTTTGAACTCTCTTTTCTTGTAGATGACTTGACAACTTCATGTTATAATGCTGGAATGAGCTTGGGGAGATCTAGATTTTTTGTTTAGAGGACAAAATCCCTCTTTAAGGTGCTAGTTTCAATGGTCACACGTCCACCCTATTTGGTTGGTGTTCTTGGTTGAAGATTTATATTGACTGAGATACCAAATCCCACTAAAAAACATTGGATCTTGATTCCTGTGCCATCCAAATCTGGATCCTGCTTCAATCTTGACAAGATTCTAGAGTGGAGTCCAAATTCTTTATGAATCACTCATAAGGGAATTCAAAGAGAATCCAGATTCTATTATGGTATCTTGTTGGGATCTGAGAGGATCCATAGGAATCTAGATGTTTGGTCAAGGAAAAAGGGGCCCACTTTGACTTTTTAATATTTTTTTGTCACATGACATGGCAAGTGAAATAGCTATTGGTTCAAATGAAGCTGAAGCAGAACCAAATATTCACCTTGATTCTGATAAGAAAATGAGGTAGAAAATGTAATGAGATATTAAGCTTACTATTTTAATTTCTAAATATGGAACATTGAAATATGGCCTATGATTTAAATTTTCATCTTGTAATGACATTGAATTTTTTTTAAAGAATGAATATAATGTATTCATAAATTTATAGTTATGAATTTATCATTTAATGAAAACCATGCTTTTAATTTTTTATTATCATTATATGGTTGAATTTTGAAGTTTTGAACTAATGGTGAATGAGCATTTATATTTTACATGTATGGATTCTATGAATACACACACACACACACACACACACACACACACACATAAGTATTTTAAAAATGTCTATATATTCCTAGGGAATAGGGAATCAACCTTAAACTTCTTGTTGAATCCCCAAATCTGAATCCAAACCAAAACTAGGATTGACTACTTAGGATATTACATGTGGTGAATTTTAGTTTGAAGAAATACAAACATTTACTTAACTTTATAATATGGGTTCTCTAATTTTCAAATGGTGTTTGATATTTTAAAGGTGCTCTAAATTTGATGGGTTCAAAAGCTTTTTTAGTGTGTTGGTGTGCTACTTATTAAATGGGGATAGTTAACCTTAAATCTGCCATGCAGTATTTTTAAAAATCTAAAAATTGTAATTCTTTCCTTGTACTTTCTGTGATTTTTCAGCCTCAATTAAACCTACCCTTGTTGGAAACAAATAATTCTATCAGGGATCTCAAGCTTGAAAAGTATGCAAAGGTAACATTTATTTTTATTTTTCTAATTATTACTTTTCAATTCCTTGCCATTTTTATTAATAGATGTAAGAAACTTAGAAGGAATTATGTTTTCTTCTATGGGAAGGACAAAATTAGAACATTATTGATTAGCTACCACAACCATATCATTTTATTTCTAGTTCTTATTCATTGTACCATTGATCTACATTTTATTTGTGTGTGAGTTATAGTGGTTTGATGATTGTGATGCCAACATAAGAAGTACCTATCATCATGCTTTAGATCTATTGGCAGGGAATTATGGATGCAAGGTACATAAATGTGATTCTTGCTTCTTTTTTTCTCAATATTGCAAATTCACTGCATTTCATTTGATATCCTCATCTAAACATTTTCAGTTTAAATTTTTTTTTGCATCCCAAGCTATAATTTATGACTTACTCAATAATGTTTGTGAGTGCTTACAAATGTAACTAAATTTTGCAATTTGTTCTAGACTTCAAGATTTTAAAACAAAATCTGGAAGGTAGAGTGAATACTATGGACAACCTTTTAACAGATAAATTATTATTTTCTTTTTGAAGCAAGATTATTTTCTCCTTGTGTGAAGATTTAGGAGGTAACTTTTCCAAAAATAGAGAAGATGTGCCTTGCACATTATATAACAATCGGCTCTGAATGCAACACTTCATATGGTGGTTCTTTTGAGAAATTGTAAGTAATTTCATATATAGTAAAATAGTTTTATCTCATTGAAATTTTTCATTTTTGGGCACATTACATGATATGGTTAGTCTTTCAATGGAACATTTTTTGATGTTTAATTCCTCTCTATTTGATTAGAGGTCTGGCATCAGCAGCAAGGAAATCCTTAATGCCCAGCGGCTTAGGTAAGTTGGCTTTTTTTTTTGGCTTGTACATTTTTTCACCAAATATGGGGCCTTGCAATTGTGATAACAATGATTTATACTGTAACTTCATTATGGATTTCTTATGAATTTGATCCTTGATAATGGTGACCTCTTTGAACATATCAATATAGACCATTACATTTTATTTTATTTGCAAAATATTTCTTCACACGATCTCCTAAGAACATGTGACAAAATACATTCGTCATAAGGTGGGTACATTATGTTACAAACATTGAATAAAATAAATGTTAATTATTTTTGAAGTGCTTTCATTTTAGAGTGTAAGAAAATATAGTCCTAAGAAAAAGATTTGAAATGTGCTTGACACGTCTAAACTCTACTTCCTTTATCACAATTACAAATCAGTCTTTGAGAGGATTTGGTCTGATAGAGAGGTTGTGCCAAATATTGCAACAACTTTGCTCTCATAGGAGTTTTTTAAACTACACAAAATTTGATTGTAAATAATAAATCCTCGGTGGAGACTCAGGATATCGTGCACATTTCTTCCTCCTTCCCATTATTTTGTATGAAATAAATCATGTGATGAATGAAACAATGTTGTGGAGATAGAAATGTGTATGATACCCTGAGTCTCACACTGAGAAATTATGGTTTAGAATCAAATTTTGTGTAGTTTAGAAGGTTCTTATGAGAGAAAACCTTTCGCAATAATTGGCACAACCCATCTAAATTTCTACCAAGCATTGGTCTCAATTTCAACAAACATGTCCTCCCTTTTCCATCAAATGTATGGTACCACCGTAGAAGATTAAGGGGTCTTAGTCACAATTTTGATGACAATTGGTCATTTTTTCCATTGAAGGGTTGGCTTCATCGTCGAAAAAGTCAAGGGGTGTTGGTCAAAATTGATGCAGGATCATCCAGAGGTATAAGGGCAATCCTGTGTCACCCAAAAAAAATGTACTTAGGCTTAGTTTTTGTTTCATGTCTTTACATTTTTGGATACCCATTTGGCTCAAATAAAGGTTCCAACTCTCATAGTTCAACTATCAGTGTATTTGAAAATCTTGAAAAAAATAGGAGCATGTATTTGGGCCATCATTTCGATAAACTAGAAGGTGTGAATTGGCTAGATGAATGTAATCATGATTTAGAGCATTCCAGAAAAAGAATCAGGTCAATAGGCCCCACGGTTTGAAAGTTATTGCAATTTTTTGGATTTTGGAGACCTCCTAAGAATGCTTCAAAGTCAGGTTTGGGGTATTAAATGACCTCAAAAAGGGCCAAAAAATGGGGGACAAGCAAAGCTTTTCCATAGGGCTATAGAGCGCTTCGAGACCTTTTCGAAAATGTAAACGGTTTGTCAATCAGAGCTACGGTTCAAAAGTTATGCCTCCCGGAAGTTCGGCTACCGTTTCTGGATTCTTCTAGATTTGCACCGACTTCTAACATAGTTTTCGGAACCTTCTATTCCATCGGTGGATGCCTACTAGCACTTTCTAGAATGTACTCCTAGTCCTTAACCCTTCGGGGTCTATTTAAGGAGATTTTTGGCATTGTAAAAGGCAGTTCAGATTGGAGCCTGAGACGAGGTGCTTAAAAGAGAAATATTCTCTAGATTTATGCTATTGTAAGCCCGTAGGTCATGTTTAGAAGCTTATTTTCTCTACACTATTTGTACTAGCCTCTTTTCTCAGTTAATATAATTTCCCTTTTCTATTGTGTCCATTCTGTTGTTGGGTTGTGTCCCCATCAAGTGGTATCAGAGCGGGTTTTCCTAAGTGTGTAGACAGAGCGCCGACTGTGAGGCAGTTTGCACCAGGACTGTGTGGTTGTGGGTTCGAGTTAGAAGATGCCTCCATGAAGAGAGCATGGTGGAAGGGCTAGAGCTATTGATCCTGAGGAGGTTAGAGCCCTCTAGAGATAGGTACAAGCATTGCAAGAGGAGCTTCGTAGAGGAGCAAATATTGCCGCCGATGACAATAGTGAGGATGAAAATGAAGAGGAAGTAATGGAAGTTGACGGGGAAGTTTTGAATCTTGTAGAGGAAAGGCTTTTTAGGGCCATTAGTAAGTTTGGGAAAAGACCTAAAATTGAAGTGGGTATATTTTCAGGAAATTTGAAACAAGATGAGTTGATCAATTGGATCAATGAACTAGAAGAATACTTTGAGTATGAGGATATAAGGGATCCAGATAGGGTTAAGTTTGCAAAGGCCAAACTGAAAGGCCATGCCCAAATCTGGTGGCAAGAGATTCAACTAGAAAGACTTAGAAGAGGAAAGGAGAAGATCACAAGATGGGATTGCATGGTGGACAAATTGAAGAAGCAGTTCATTCTTGTGGACTATGAGCTTGATCTGTTTAAGAAGATGCATGGGTTAAAGCAAGTAGGAAGATCAGTCCAAGAATATACAGAGGAGTTTTACCAACTCCTAATTAGAGCAGGCCATGCAGAAGCAAATAAGGAGAAGGTGGCTCATTATATCAGTGGGTTGCGACCTAGCATCCAGGAGGAATTAAGTCTGGTAAGAATGACCAGCGTTGAAGAAGCATACCAGTTTGCCCTACGAGTTGAAGAGAAGCTGAGTAAAAGGTTTGAAGGAAGACAAAGAGGGCGCAGTCAAGGAGGAAGGGGAAGTGGTAGATCATCTGGAGGCCGCAATGAAACTCAAAAGAAAAATGAAGATGAGGGTACTAGCAGGAACAAGAGGAATGAGGGTTTCAACCGCTCCCGTGATCAAGACTTTGGAAATCAAAGAGGAAGAGGTAGAGGATGTGGAAAAGGAAGAGGAGGATTCTGTGGTACCTATTTCCATTGCAATGAAGAAGGTCATCATGCCTTTGAATGCCCTCAATGACAAGGAAGGACAGATAGGAGAGCTAAGGGTCATGCTAGGGTTGATCATGTGGATGAGGATGCACAATCATCCCATTCAGAGGATGCAGAAAGAGGAGAGACCTTGGTAAATGAAAGAGTCCTACTAAGTGGTGAGAATGAACCAGGACAACGGAGGAGTTTTTTCCATACCAAATGCAAATGTGATGATAAATATTGTGAGGTGATCATTGATGGTGCTAGCAGTGATAACTTGGTATTAGAAGAGATGGTCTCTAAGCTGAAGCTCAAGAGGGAGAAACATCCACAGCCCTATCGGATTTCTTGGGTAAAAGATGATCATAAGGTCTTGGTAAGTGAACAATGTTTAGTAAAATTCAAAATTGGGAGTTACCATGATGAAGTTCTCTATGATGTTATTTTGATGGATGTTTGCCATCTATTGTTGGGTAGACCATGGTAGTTTGATAGACATGCAATACATGATGGACATGCAAACACATACTCTCTGACAAAGGATGGAGTTCACCAAAAATTGAAGCCCATGAAAAAGGAAGGTGAAAAGGTATGTAGCAGTGCTAGGATTTGTCTTGTTGATGGAAGGAAGTTTTTAGATGGCATGAAACATCAGCGCATGTGCTATGCTTTGATTCCTAGGAAAGATAAAGAAGGTAGTAGTGAAATACCATTTGAAGTTTCAGATTTACTAGGGGAATTTGGAGATATTATCTCTGATAATGTTCCAGATGGATTGCCACCAGTAAGGCAAATCAGTCATCAGATAGATCTGATTCCAGGAGCTAGTTTGCCTAACAAGGCTGCTCACAGGATGACTCCTACTGAAACAGAGGAGCTAAATAGATAGGTTCAAGAGCTATTGAGGAAGGGCTTGATTCGAGACAGCCTAAGTCCATGTGCAGTACCTGCAGTACTTGCACCAAAGAAGGATGGAGAGTGGAGGATGTGTACAGATTCTTGAGCTATAAATAGGATAACCATCAACTACCAATTTCCTTTACCAAGGATGGATGATCTTATGGATTGCTTGAGTGGAGCTCAGTACTTCACAAAGATAGATCTAAAGAGTGGCTATCATCAGATACAGATTTGAGAAGGAGATGAGTGGAAAACAGCCTTCAAGACCAAGGAGGGTCTTTATGAGTGGTTAGTCATGCCCTTTGGATTGACGAACGCCCCAAGCACCTTCATGCAGCTCATGAATGAGGTACTTAAGAAGTTCTTGGGAAAATTTGTTATTGTCTATTTGGATGATATTTTAATTTTCAGCAAGACTTTGGAAGAACATTTACTACATATTCGTAGTGTCCTTGAAAGGCTAAGGGAAGAGAAACTGTTAATTAATCTAAAGAAGTGTGTCTTTGCAAAAAGGGAGTTAGTCTATTTGGGATTTGTTATATCACCTGAAGGTCTCAAAATGGATCCAGAGAAGGTAAAAGCCATCTTGTAATGGCCTACTCCAAGGTCTGTTACTGAGGTAAGATCATTTCATGGTCTGGTTAGTTTTTACAGGAAGTTTATTAAGAATTTCAGCGGCATATGTGCACCTCTAACTGATACAATAAGAGGGGATAGAAAAGAGTTCAAATGGACTGCAGCAGCTGCGAGAAGTTTTGAATTGCTGAAGAAGAAGGTGACTGAACAGCCTGTGTTGGCACTTCCAGATTTTAGAAAAGTATTCCAAGTGGATTGTGATGCTAGTAGTGGTAGCGCTATTGGGGCTGTATTAAGCCAAGAAGGTAAGGCTATTGCATATTTTAGTGAAAAATTGAATGATGCAAAGAAGAAGTATTCTATTTATGATCAAGAGTTCTATGCAATAGTTCAGGCCTTAAAGAAATTGAGGCATTATTTATTGCCAAAGGAATTTGTTTTGTATACTGATCATCAGGCATTACAGTACCTAAATAGCCAAGGTAAATTGAATCAGAGGCATATGAAGTGGGTAGAATTCTTGCAGAGTTATACATTTGTGTTGAAGCATAGAAGTGGAAAATCTAACAGGGTTGCAGATGCATTAAGTAGGAGACAGTTGTTGTTTACAACAATGCAGGTTGAAGTAGTTGGGTTTGATGAACTCAAGAATTTGTACCTCGAGGATCCTGATTTTGCTGAAGCATGGAAAGCTTGTAAAGAACCTGTTGCTGTAGATAGAACAAAGTGGTTAGATTATTTGATTCACGATGGAATGTTGTTCAAAGGTAGTCAATTGTGCATTCCAAGGAGTTCCATGAGGGAAAATCTGATTAAGGAGAAACACAGTGGAGGGATGGCAAGACATTTTGGTCAGGATAAGACCATTGCCATTCTTAGAGAACATTATTTTTGGCCTCAAATTACACAGGATGTGAAGAAGTTTGTACAGAGTTGCTAAGTTTGTCAAGTTGCCAAGGGTTTTAGTCACAATACTGGCCTATATCAGCCATTGCATGTTCCATCAAGGCCATGGGAGGACATAAGTATGGATTTTGTTCTTGGATTGCCAAGGACACAAAGGGGTAATGACTCAGTATTCGTGGTGGTGGATAGGTTCTCCAAAATGGCACATTTCTGTTAGGATAAACCACGGACAGAAATAAAAAAACTAAATGCAAATATAACCAATAACAAAAAATAATAGAACACACAGAAATGAACACAAGGCACCAAGATTTAACGTGGTTCACCCAATCCTTGGGCTACGTCCACCAAATAGCAAGTCCGATCTTATTACAATCCAGTGATTACAACCTGATTACAATCCGTAATCCCTTACAGCTCAATACCGCCGCAAGAACCAATTTCGTATCAGCACATCTCAAAAATACCCAACCCTAAGCCCTTTTTATACAAGTATTAAACCGCTTTAGGGTTATAACATGTCGGCCATATGTCGGCCATAATATGTCGGCTACCATGTCGATGTCGGCTACTTCCAAAAAAAAAAATTTTATTTATGAAGTATGTACAGTACTTTCCTGATCAGTCACCACAATCTAACAATCTCCCACTTGGGGACTGATCAGGCTCCACACTAAACAACAATCTCCCACTTGGAGACTGATCCTGTAGCAATACAACTACCGCATGGGGCTCCCACTGGATCAAACCACCCTGGACTCTGTTGTTCTTTTATTCACATTTAGTCTAAAAGACCAACTGAAGCTGAAGAGGAGTTTAGCTTCTCCCTTGTGAAAACCTTTGTCAACATATCTGCTAGATTTTCATTGGTATGTATCTTCTCCAGCTTTAACTATCCATCCTCCAAAACTGACCGAATGAAATGGTACCGCAACTGTATGTGTTTGGTCTTAGAATGCAGAGCTGAATTCTTAGCAAGATGAATGGCACTCTGACTATCTGTGAACAAAAAATTATCCTTCTGAGGATGTCCCAATTCTTCCAAGAAGAACTAAAGCCATATCATCTCTTTGGCGGCCTCTATAGCAACAACATACTCTGCCTCTGTAGTGGAGAGAGCATTAATCTTCTGTAGCCTAGAAACCCAGCTCACGGCTGCCCCACCAACAGTAAAGACATAACCTGTAGTACTCCGCCTGGTATCAATATCCCTAGCCAAATATGAGTCAACATAGCCCTGTAAATCAGTAGTAGAGCCCCCAAAGTGTAAACACTTATTGGATGTTCCTCTCAAATATCTGAGAATCCACTTGACAGCATTCCAATGCTCAAAACCTGGATGACTCATATACCTGCTAACGACTCCCACTGCATGTGCAATATCTGGCCTAGTGCATACCATAGCATACATCAAACTTCCTACAGCTGAAGCATAGGGTACCTTGGACATCTTATCCTCCTCTTCCTTTGTCTTGGGACACATCTCCTTAGTCAATTTCAAATGACCAGGTAAAGGTGTGCTGACAGCTTTAGCATTCTCCATAGAGAAACGTTGCAACACCTTCTCAACATAATCAGCTTGAGATAGCGTCAATGTTCTGTTCTTCCTATCTCTGCAAATCTTCATACCAAGGATTTTTTTTGCTGCCCCCAAATCCTTCATAGCAAATGCATGTGCTAATTGGCATTTCAGCCCCTTAATATGATCCATGTTAGACCCAGCTATAAGCATATCATCAACATATAAACATAAAATAATGTAACTATCATCATCCAACCTCTTAAAATAAACACAGTAATCTGAATGACACCTATTATATCCATGCTCATGCATAAAACTATCAAATTTCAGATACCATTGCCGAGGTGCTTGCTTCAGGCCATATAAACTTTTCTTCAATTTGCACACTAAGTTCTTCTTACCTTTCACCTCAAAACCCTGTGGCTGAGCCATATATATTTCTTCATCCAAATCACCATGAAGAAAGGTTGTTTTAACATCCATCTGCTCTAAATGCAAATCTTCAGTAGCCACAAGACTTAAAACAGTACGAATAGAAGTCATTTTAACAACAAGAGAAAATATTTCATCAAAATCAATTCCTTTTTTCTGTGCAAATCCTTTTACAACTAACCTGGCCTTAAATCTTTTCTTACCTCCTTCCTCTTCTTCCAACCTGTAAACCCATTTATTCTGTAAAACCTTTTTACCTGCAAGCAACTTGCACAAATCCCATGTCTTATTTTTCAGCAAAGAGTCCATTTCATCTTTCATTGCAGACTCCCACTGAATCTTAGCATCCACCTACACAGCTTCATCATAACTTTCAGGTTCACCAGCATCAGTAAGTAAAATAGAATACAAAGAGGGAGAAAACCTTTGTGGAGGTCTAATTGGCCTTGTTGACCGTCTAACATTCACTGGTGTATGTGGTATTTGTTGTTGTGGTTGTTGCACATCATGAGGAATGGCTGGAACATCAGCTTTTGGAGTATCATCCAACACTACATAATCATCTTCTTTCTTCTCATGTTGCTGCAACAGATCTTTGTACAACACTTTTTCATTGAATATGACATCCCGGCTTCTTATAATTTTATGATTTTCAAAATCCCAAAGCCTATAACCAAATTCATTAATGCCATATCCAACAAAGACACATTTCTTTGATTTAGCTTCTAGCTTGGTTCTATTTTCAGAGTCTATATGAGCAAAAGCTTCACAACCGAAGGTCTTGAGAAAAGAATAACTCACCTTCTTACCAGTCCATGCTTCCTCTGGAATACCACAGCCCAAAGGAGTAGAGGGACCTCTATTAATCAAATATACTGCAGTATTGACAGCCTCCGCCCACATGTGTAAGGGCAACCCAGCATGCAACCTCATGCTCCTTGCGCGCTCCATTATAGTCCTGTTCATGCGTTCAGCCACTCCATTTTCCTGTGGAGTCTTTGGAACAATTTTTTGTCTACGAATACCATTAGTGGAGCAATAATCTTCAAATTCATGACTGCAATACTCACCACCATTATCAGATCTGAGACATTTTAATTTCTTACCAGTCTCATTTTCAACCAAGCATTTCCATTTCTTAAAAGTTTGAAATACATCAGATTTCTGTTTAAGGAAATAAACCCATACTTTTCTAGTTGCGTCATCAATAAATGTAACATAATAATGAGAGCCACCAAGGGAAGATACCTGAGCCGGTCCCCATACATCTGTATGCACAAGTTCTAATTTCTCCTTTTTGTTTTCCTTCGCTGTCTTTACAAAACTCACTCTCTTTTGTTTTCCATACACACAACTTTCACAGAAATCCATATTCACACATTTTAGACCTGGTAAAACTTTCCTTGAATGAAGTACTTTCATACCTTTCTCACTCATGTGCCCAATTCTATTGTGCCACAGCGCTGTATCAGAATCCACAGCAGCTATTTGTTCTCCCTGCTCATCTACAGTAATTGTTCCTGAATATTCATTTTTCTCTGAAACAATCAAAGTAGAAGGAACAATATGACCTGTACAAAGATATAAGGTGCCTACTTTCACACCTTTTGCTACTACAGGGGAACCTTTTGAAACCTTCCAATTTTTATCATTAAAAGTAACTACACAACCCTCATCATCGAGTTGCCCTACTGAAATTAAATTTCTACTTAGTTTTGGAACATGTCTTACCTCATGTAGTAGCCAATGATTCCCATTCTGCAACTTAATCTTAATTTTTCCCTTTCCAACAATCTGACAGGGTTCATTATCCCCCAAATAAACAAGCCCAAAATCCCCTTGGACATAATCAATGAAATAACCTCTATGAGGTGTAGCATGAAAAGAAGCACCAGAATCTAAAACCCATGAATCATCAACACTCTCTAAAGACAGAAGCAAAGCATCCTCTTCGGATTTTTTACTTACCACATTTGCCTCTTTGTCTCCATCTGATTTATCTCCTTCATTTTTCTTTTGAGTCCAGCAATCTTTCTTTTTGTGCCCTGGTTTCCCACAGTACCAGCAATCATTTGGTCCTCTCGATTGAGACCTCCTCCCCTTTGACTTTCCTCTTGATTTCCCACGATTTCCAGAGTTACTTCCTCTTTCAGTCGTTCTGCCCCTGCTTTGTGCATTTAAAGCACTTCCTGATGTAGATCCACCTGAGGATTTTCTACGAGTTTCCTCACTTAAAATAACACCGATCACATCATCATATTTTAGGGTACTAGATCCAGGAACAGAATTACTCACCACCATTACCAAGCCATTCCAGCTTTCAGGCAAAGAACACAAAATCAAGAGAGCCCTAATTTCTTCATCAAAATTGATACCCACAGAAGATAATTGACTAGTAATAGTATTAAAGTCATTTAAATGATCTGCAACAGATCCACCTTCTGCCATTTTCATATTAAATAAATGCTTCATGAGAAATACCTTATTTGAAGTGGAGGGCTTTTCATACAGTGTCGCTAGGGTTTTCATCAAATCTTCTGTCGTCTTTGCTTTTGTAATATTAAATGCCACCGATGGTGCCAAGCATAACCGAATGCTTCCAAGTGCCTTTCTGTCCAAAAGATCCCATTCAGCCTCTGACATAGTTCTCTGATTCTTGGCTTTTCCTTCCAACGGCTTCCACAAATCCTTCTGATATAAATAGTCTTCCATTTGCATCTTCCATAACTGGAAGTTCTGCCCATTAAACCTATCAACCCTCAGCTTACCATCATCTGCCATTGCTCCCACTCAACCGTGAGACTCCCACTTAACCGTGAGACTTTCCTGATCAGTCACCACAATCTAACAATTTCATTCCATGCCACAAAACTCATGATGTTGTCCATATTGCAAACTTGTTTTTCAAAGAGGTGGTAAGACTACATGGTCTCCCAAGGAGTATAGTTTCTGATAGAGATACTAAATTTGTGCGGTATTTCTAGAGGACATTGTGGAAGAAGTTGAGAATAGACTTGAAATTCAGTTCCACGCACCACCCACAGACTGATGGCCAAACAGAAGTGGTAAATAGAAGTCTGGGCAATTTGCTAAGATGTTTAGTTGGAGATAAGCCCAAGGGATGGGATTTGATTCTACCACAGGCAGAGTTTTCTTATAATAACTCTGTAAATAGGAGTACTGGAAAATCACCATTTCAAATTGTATATGGAAATAGCCCAAGGACTACACCAGAATTGAGGAAGATAGAACAAGGGGAGAGAACAAGTGCTGAAGCTGAGGAATTTTCTGAACACATCAAGCATCTACATGAGGAGGTTCAAGCACACATTATCAAGATGAATCAAGAGTATAAAGATAGGGCTGATGCAAGGAGAAGACATAAGGAATTCCAAGTAGGGGATCTTGTCATGGTGCACTTACGAAAAGAAATATTTCCAGTTGGTACTTACAACAAGCTAAAAATGAAGAAATTTGGCCCCTGCAAAATTTTGAAGAAACATAACTCAGGAAATGCATATGAGGTGGAGCTGCTAGATGGTATTCACATTTCTCCCATTTTCAACATTGCTGATTTAATAGAGTATCATGATGATGGTTCAGATGAGGAGTTGGTTTTAGAGCCATGTCCAATTCCTACTTCTAACAAGGAGGAGATAGAAGACATTCTAGATCATCGTGTGGGTAGGAGTACCAAAAACAGGCAGTATGAAGAGTATTTGGTCAAATGGAAAGGACGGCCGATCGAGGACTCAACTTGGATTTCAGCAGTTGAGGTTTCCCATTTGGGATTTCCTCTACCATCCATAAAGTGATAGGGTCACTTTTCAATCTACCCTGGGTGTCTGATGTAGGAGCATCCAGAGGTATAAGGGCAATCCTGTGTCACCCAAAAAAAAATTTACTTAGGCTTAGTTTCTGTTTCATGTCTTTACATTTTTGGATACCCATTTGGCTCAAATAAAGGTTCCAACTCTCATAGTTCAACTATCAGTGCATTTGAAAATCTCAAAAAAATAGGAGCATGTATTTGGGCCATCATTTTGGTAAACTAGAAGGTGTGAATTGGCTAGATGAATGTAATCATGATTTAGAGAATTCTAGAAAAAGAATCAGGTCAATAGGCCCCACGGTTTGAAAGTTATTGCAGTTTTTCAGGTTTTGGAGTCCTCCTAAGAATGCTTCAAAGTTAGTTTTGGGGCATTAAATGACCTCAAAAAGGGCCAGAAAATGGGGGACAAGCGGAGCTAGTCCATAGGGCTATAGAGCGCTTTGAGACCTTTCCGAAAATGTAAATGGTTTGTCAATCGGAGCTACGGTTCAAAAGTTATGCCTCCCGAAAGTTCGGCTACCGTTTCTGGATTCTTCTAGATTTGCACCGACTTCTAACGCAACTTTCGGAACCTTCTATTCCGTCGGTGGATGCCTACTAGCACTTTCTAGAATGTACTCCTAGTCCTTAACCCTCCGTGGTCTATTTAAGGAGATTTTTGGCATTGTAAAAGGTAGTTCGGATTGGAGCCTGAGAGGAGGTGCTTAAAAGAGAAATATTCTCCAGATTTATGCTATTGTAAGCCCATAGGGCATGTTTAAAAGCTTATTTTCTCTGCATTGTTTGTACTAGCCTGTTTTCTCAGTTAATATAATTTCCCTTTTCTATTGTGTCCATTTTGTTGTTGGTTCATGTCCCCATCAAAAATTTTGACCAGCAATGGATGCAAATGAGGAAATAGTAGTTCAGGCTGGACTAAGAAAATTGATGAACCTCTCATTGGTAAGTTGACATTTTTAAAGATGAAATTTTGACACATAATCACTATGACAAAAAATGGACTAAAAAAGACAGACGATAGTTTTAGTCATCTTTTCAACCAATTCACATTGAAATTTTGACCTTTTCTCATCAAAATTTAGGGCTAAATTTACTAGTGCTAAGAGAATGGTACATTTTCCATCTATTTCTAACATTATTCTAGAAGAAGAAGAGGAAGAAGAAGGGGAGAAAGATGAAGAAGAGTAGCTACCCGTGCAGACAAGAACTACGCTAGCCAAAGCCATAGAGAAAGAAATGAGAAGAAGTACCACAGGAATATCACCATCCACCATAGTAGGAACCTTGGAAGTCTCTTCTTTGAAAGATTAAGTACAACACTAGGTTGATAAATAGGGTGAAGAAGTTGATGACATTTTCAAAATGTCAAATTTTAATTTTATGCCCGTGGGAACGGAGCTAGATGGGAATAAGATAAGGGATACCCCTATAGGTGACCCTCAACAAGAATACTGGATGTAGATGCCACTAGATTTATAGGGTCCCAATCATACTCCCCCATCTCCACTAGAAGTCACAGTGGTAGATAAGGGCTCGGTTACTCCTTTGCCTCAGAGTTTAGAAGAGGAATAGGTTGAAAAAAAACCATCACAAGAAGAGGAACCAAAACAAATGGTGATCGATGAATTGTTGAAGGAGGGACAAATGGTGGAATATTCTTGACCACCTTCCCAAGATACTGAGATGCAAGTTGCAGGGTCCACTCAAACAGAGGCCATATAAGAAGAGCCCCCACAAAGGGGAAGTACTCTGAGGAGAAGTGATAAGGGGAAGCAAGTAGTAGAACATACTCCTTCATCCTCGAGAGGTAGGTCTTTGGCTAAGAAAATCCCAAGATGGCTTCGAAAGGAAATAATGAGGAGAGCTAAACCTCAATTTCACACTAATGAGGGAGGCATTTTTGAAATTGTAGAGATTTTGAATAAACCTAAGTCCCCATCGCATGAGGCAAGACTATTGGCATTTGTCACCAATACACAGGATCAGGAATTGTTTGCGCAAGTGGTTGTCCCTCTTGAAGACATAGATGTAGAAAGCCTTGGTCCAAAAGATTATCAACTCAAAGAGGTGAGGCTAGGAAGAACCACACAAGATATAGCTTGATTGATGTTGACCATGGGAATCAAAGAGGTCTTTAGGAGCATGGAGTACAAAGAGGTTGAACTCTAGACACCTCGAAGGTAGAACATGATCCTAAGGGGATATTTAGCCAAAGTGGTTGGTCCTCTTGATCCTAAGCACCCTAAGGACACATTGAATACCATTCTTAGAGAAGGGGCAGTTCTACATGTAGATCCATTTTTGAAAGCCTGTCAGCAGTGGTGGGAAAGTTTTGAGGATAAAGAAATTTGTATAATTCAAGTGAACATAAAGTTACTACATGCTACACAGGAGAACGTGAATAAAATGGTACCGATTTTGAAGCAGGACTTTAGTATTATGGATGAGATAAAGTCCTGGAGCAAGGACTTACAAATTTTGTAGACAATAAAGTGGCAAAGGTATAGGCTTTTGGTAGATGTGTACACTACTAAAGAGTTAGATTTGATCTATAATTAGATAGAAAAGATTGATGATAGCTACAAAGTAATGGAAACATTACATGTAGAGATTCATAAGCTTAAGGATCAAGCCCAAGAGATAATTTTGGAAGTAGAGAAGCATTACAATGATGCTAGTTTAAGGATTTTTGCAGATGAAGAATGAGATAAGTTATTGCATGTAGAAGCAGTAGTGGAAAGTTTGAGAAAGATTTTTGTGGAAGCTACTAATGATGAGAATATCTGGCAAGCCTTTAGGACTGAAGAAGCTTTAATAGAATTGGATACCAAACTCGGGGATTTTTCTAACACTTAGATTGACATAGAAAATTATAGGAAAAATGCCAAGGACAAATATGAGGCTTTGAATTTACTAGATAAGGCAAAACATCCAAACATAGCTTTGTCATGAATGGGAACAAAACCTAGATGCGAGAATTTCAATTTTGATAATCAATAAAAGTTTAAGATTTTAGACCATTTTGAGGTGTGCAGCTCTACAAGTTCATAGGTCCACAAGTGTGCAAGTCAATACATCTATAACTGCACATTTTCAAAAGTTCCACCAATAGTTAACTACCAGTTCCAAGAAAAGAGCTTTCCATGCATTGGAAGCGCATTCTAACAGTAGTTTAATTTTGAAAAATGCCTAGTAAAGGATCAACTTCTAGTTTTGGCACTCCCAAACACTTCCACTTCGATTAGAGCTTTCTCATTTTTTCTTCTCTTATAATTTTTTTTTTTTAACATGTAAAGGCTCATGCATCCAATTAATAAATAAAATATGGATGGAGTCCTACTTAGCACCAATTAGATTGTAGTTTTTATATAATTAGTTTGTTTTATTAAATTAAAAGCATTTTATTGCATGAAGAATATCTCTCACTCTCAACACAAATTGAGGAGACGATTTCTTATAAATACCCCATTGTAATATGTAATGAGGATGGCTATTATTTTGTAATAAAATTATTCTTTTGGTACTCACATTTGTAGTGTAGTGATTCTTCGCTGAATGTGTCATATTTTTGTGGATTTATTTTCATAGGATTATGATTGACCCAAAGGTTTATTGCTTTGTTTCTAGTTGTGTATTTCATTGTTATGGTGCTTTTTATGGTATTGATGAATCCTACTACGGAACTAGCTTAAGAAGAAATCATTGAATTGTACCTGCATAAATTTTCATCTCACATAAGCACATCTTGTGTGGCCTTGCAATTTGATGAAGGGTGAAACATCATATGCTAACTAAGTTTCTCACTAATGATTGTATCAGTGGAATTAGGGAAATGTTGTTCCTTTCATTGGTTATTTATCGATCTCTTTGAAAGCTTAATTCATAGACATGACATTCTCCATAACTTATGTCCATTAGGAATTTTCAATTTCATGTTATTTTATTTCAAGTTCTGTTACTTTATTTTCTAACCCCCCTACTACAATAGGAATTCATACTAGTTGCTTTGTTAGCTTGCATTCACCAAAAACATAAAAAATTAAAAAAACATAGTTTCCTTGTGTGTTTTATTTTAAAGTAATGTGCAAATTCTTCATCTCATCCAAAATCAAAATGAACTAGTGAAGGCCTCCTAGTGAACAATCACACTTATCTTCAACTAAACAGATTCTAGTAGGTCGCAAGATCAACCCAGAACCTCGGAGATGATTCAAAAAATTAGCTTTTCAAGAGAGGAGTTCACAAGAATTCCTATTGTTTAGCATCATACATAATGATAGCTCAACAAAAGTGGCGCTAGGAGGGCTGCATTTTGTATCCTTAGAAAAGGAAGGAAAATTTGCCAAAGTTTCAAAATTCTGCACTTTTTACAAAAAAATTCATTTGGCACAAGTTCAAAAAAATTTCTAAGTTTTTGGGAAATTCAGGTGTGCAGATGTGCAAGTGCGTAGGTCTGCAAGTCCATAGATCTATAGCTACATAGATGCACAAGTATGAAAAACTCTATGATACACGTAATTTGTGAGAGAGTGTACTTCTGTAGAGGTGCACTTTTTCTAGAATTAGTGAAAATTGGAGGGTTTCGATCCAAAATCCCCATTTTTCGCTAGCACTAAGATCTTCTGCAAGGGCACATGAGTTTCTTGAGCTTACTCAATTACGCAAACCACATAGTGATAAGAGAGTTCCTTGAATTCAACCACTTCTATTTGAATTTTCATCATCTTCTTCGACTCCACCTCCACTCCTACCACCCAGTAGACCACCACATACTCCCATAGTTCCACCTCCATAACAACAACCTTTAGGTCCACCAAATCCTCCAATGGACTTCTTCACAAATGTAATAGACTCACCAATAAACTGGAGAGGTGCACTCCATGACCTCCCTAAGAATCCAAAAAAAAATTGCCCAAGGTTCATTTACAAAGAAACACAATCCATTGAAGACCACATTAAAGTGTTCAAAGAAATTTGCAACCTAAAGTAAATTTCCAATGAGGATGTGGTCCTTTGTTTATTCCCCTACTCTTTGGGGGAAGCTACTTACAATTGGTATGTCAATTTGCCACCTGGATGTATCAGAGATTGAAATACTTTCAAAAAAATGGTTCCTAGAGAAATTCAAAACATTCATCAACCCAGCTATGATCCATCAAAAATTCATATCAATCAAAAGGGACCCAGCTGAGACAATCTCTCACTTTAACCATTGTTTCCATATGGCATATTGAAAACTGGAGGTGCCATACACTATACCCATTGAGGTAGCTATTCAGATTTACCAAAATTCCATGGACCCTCTTATTGCTATCTTTCTTAGAAGGCTTTCTGCAGTAGATATCGATACATTAGAGAAGGTTTCCGTAGAAGAAATAACTTTTATGAAGCAAGCCAATCCTAATGGAGTATGATTGATGCTGCCACCTCAAGCTATCATAGAAATGCCAATGTTCCCTGTCAGAGCACCTACTATGCCTAGTCAATTCATACCAGCAAATCAAGTTACACTATAGAAGGCACCCACTCCATAGAACCTTATGCTGACTTATCTGGGGTATGAGCCTCCTACACTTTCTTCGAGAAGAAGGCAACAATTCTTGTAGAAATAGACAATAACTTCATTTTAGAATTTGATCAGATGAAAAAGACTGTCATAAATGAATAATGACTTGACTCATCTTAGGTTGTTACAAAGAGAAAATAACAATGTTCAAAGAAATAATGCCAATCCTTACAACAATAATTATGGCCAAAGTTACAAAAAAACTTCAATGAAAATAGCAATAATGATAGAAATAACTTCAATCCTCCCAATTGGAACTATGACTTTTAGAGATAGAACCAAGAGTGGAACACATGTCTAAATAATTGAAGTATTCTTGCTGACAACAACAACAACAACATTTAGTATGCAGATATCAATCAGTATGATGATGATCATAGTGCACCTAGAAATGATGGTTCACACTATAATGGGAATCAAGAGGTGGCTCAAAGCTCTCAAGAAAGTGATAATTCTACTCCCATGCAATTTAATTCCATGTTGGAATCCTACAATCCAATGCAAAAGTTGCTGGTAGAACAATCAGCCGATGAAGAGTTCTCATTTCCATTTAGCCAAGAACTTGACCTTTAGTATGAAGAAATGTTTTTCTTTCATAGTGACAATCAGAATATGTACAACTTGAGAAGTAGAAATTAACCTTTGACGGATGGAATTCCTCCAATACTAAAACCAACACCTCCAAACTTGAGATTGAGTAACAATCCAGCACTAGTAAAGCCATCACTTGGAGGACAACAAAATTAGAACCAAGCCAATGTGCCAACAATATTGAAAAACCTTGCTTGGTCTATTGAAAGATACAGTGTGGTGGAAGACTTGAAATGAACAAAAGCCAATATGTCTATGTGTGACATGTTGCAATACTATCTGCAACAATGAGAAATGCTCATGAAGACTCTAGACCATACAAAGACTTCCCACAATGGTAATACCATCCCTCAAAAGGTGGTGTCGCAACAAGTTAACACTATGAAGGCATTACCCACCATGTTTAAAGACAAGGTAGAGATGCCCACATTTTTGCTCAGTATAAGGATATAGGGGAAGAATCTTCATAATTTCCTTATTGATTCAAGAGCTTTGTTAAATGTCATACCTTTATCCATAGCACAAAAATTAGGTATCACCCCTCAACCCACAAACTGGGTACTGATACAGTTGGACAAAATAGAGGTCAAAGTCATAGGTGTATTGAAAGATGAAGGGATACAGTTGATAGTTGACCTTCACATTCATGATGTCATTGATATACATGTGGTTGATAATCCAAAAATATATGGATTTCTCCTTAGTAGAGAATTGATAAAGTGTCTAAGGGGGTAGTTTTCCATAGATTTTACCCAACTTTGGTTGCCATGAAAAGGTCTGAACAATCAAATCAAGATAGATGTGGAGCCCAAGTTAAAAAAGATGATCACTAATTACAATACCCCTAATAAGGTAGCCTTCTTACAATCCCCCTAATGATCACCGATTACCATGTCGATCCAGAAACCAAATGATCAAGATATGAACTCCATGATTTTTGCCCTGAAAGATGAGGTTATAATACAATTCATAGGCCATATCGTCGCTAATCTACAATGTCTTGGAGAAGATACTTATCCCAATATTCTCCTCCTTCCAAGATTTTGTCGATTGCATAAAGTTAGTCATTCAAAATTTGAATGTTCATCATGTCAAGAAGCAACTACTAGAGTGTTGACCCAAATGGTCAAAGTAAAGAAAGTTGATGATCCAAAAAAGGAACCTATCAAAAACTAAACTCCTACAAATCTGTCTAATGCTCTCGAAGAGATTGAAGGGGAAACTAAATACTTGAATGCATCATATAGTGATACCTCTTATGATATGGACGTTTGTCTTCTCCTCCTCCTAGAATAATCAAAATATAGAGGAGAAGATTGTACATAAAAGGCTAGGGATGGACTTTAGTGGTCATTCACCCTCTCCCTAAAGTTGAAGAAATCTAAGAACTGATAGGGGAAATTAAGGACAAACAAGAGAAACATACACCTCCTTTATCAGGGATTCACAACAGGGAATCATCAAGTCCACCTCCTAAAAAATTACAATGGATTCCTAAGAAACAATCCTTTAAAGATCAAATAAAAGAAAAAATGAGAAGAAATAAGCACAATGTTAGAAAAGAAAAATAAAACTCAATTTGGACTCTTCATTTTGATGGTTCCAAGTGCAATCGAGAGCCGATATAGGTATTGAGCTAGTTCTCCAAAAGGTAAATCTTTATATGCTACATATCAATTTAAATTTAGATGCACTAAAAATGTTGCAAAGTAAAAAGCCTTAATTCAAGGACTTCTCTTTGCACTTGAGAAAGGAGTTACAACTCTCATCACCAAAGTAGATTCCCAACAGGTTATATGAAAAGTAAAATCATTGTACTCTTGCAACAACAAGAGATTGATTACCTATAGAAAAAGGGTATGGTATTTGTAGCCAATGCCCTTTCTATTTTAGCAAGTGGATTGCAACCTGTTGAAGGAAGAAAGTTGAAATGGTTTTTAGTTGAATTGGTTGTTGCTCCATCTATTTCGAACAATATCACTAACTTCCAAGTTTTTCACAATGATCGACATATAATGGAGTTTATCATGTGTAGTGGTCACTTTAAGGGATAAGAAATAGATGACACCCCATATGATGAACTAGAGGATACTGAAATTCAAGATGAAGTTAAAATATTGAACCTGAAGACCAATACTATTCCAAAGGGAATGGCTGATTTAGAACGTATCTTTGATCGTGATAAATCAGCACTCAACAAAAAAATTCTAGAAGAAAAGGGGACTGACAAATGTAATTCATACAATTTAAGAATGGAAGATAATCCCAAGATGGTAAAAATTGGGAAAGCATGCAATTTACAGAAAGAGGAAGACATGCTCAAATTGCTCATAGGATAAAAGGATGTCATTGGTTGGAGATATGAAGATCTTAACAAATATAATCCTCAGATTATTACACATGATATTCCCCTAAAACTAGGTGCCAAACCTTTTTGATAAAGATAGAGACCCATTAATCCCATCCTTGAACCCCTGATACTTAAGGAAGTCAAGAAACTATTGGACGCAAAGATTATCTTCCTTGTGCATCACTCCACATGGGTGGCTAATCTAGTTCCTATATGAAAGAAGACTAGAGAGACTTGACTTTGTTTAGATTTTTCCAATTTGAACTTAGCCTCTTAAAAGGACAATTATCCATTGCCCTCGCTGGATGAAGTCTTCAAAATTGTGAACAATTCAAAAATGATGTCTTTCTTTGATGGATATTATAGTTGCAATTAGGTGATGGTTGAGGAGGAAGATAGACTAAATACTTCCTTTATGACCAAATGGGGAAAATTTTCCTATAGGAGAATGCCATTCAGATTAGTTAATGTAGGAGCTACATTTCAACGTGCCATAGATGAAGAATTTAAGGGATTGATTAATTGATGTGTAGTTATTTATATGGATGATTTGAGCATATTTTCAAAAGATTGAACTAATCATATTGCTGACTTGAGATAGGTGTTCAATAGGTGTTGTAAATATGGAATATCCCTCAATCCCAAAAAGTCTTCATTTGGGATCACTAAGGGCAAACTCTTAGGTCATATCATTTCTAAAGCTAGCATCTCCATAGATCCTGATAGAGTTGAAGCCATTTTGAAGTTATCACCCCCAAATAGTCGAAAGGAACTCAATTCTTTCTTTGGGAAGATAAATTTTATTTGAAAATTCATAAGTGGATTTGTAGAGATTGTGGATCCTCTCAATAATTTTCTTTAAAAGGGAGCTAAAATAGAATGGGCCCCTGAAGTTAAGAAATCATTCAAGGATATTAAGGTAGCCATTTCCACGGCTCTGGTATTGGTCAGTCTTGATTACAACCTTCCCTTCAAGATATATTCCTTTGCTTCAGAGCATTCAGGTCTAGAGGTTTTGAGCGAAAAGAAGAAGGAAGATGAAAGACCTATTGCTTTTATGAGTTCCTTGCTGAGAAATGCTAAGTTGAAATATTCTAACCTCAACAAACAATCTTTCACTTTGGTTAAAGTGGTGAAGAAATTTTACCATTACATATTGAGAAGTAAGGTGTATGCTATTGCACCTAACCTAGCATTAAAGACATTTTTGATGCCAAAAAAACTAGATGAAAGGTAGGGTAAATGGATGGCGATACTTCAAGAGTTTGACCTTGAGATCCAACCAATAAAATTAGTTAGAGGTCAATGATTGTCAAGGATGATAGCTTATAACCATGTTAGGGATGAAAGGAAATTATAGTTTGAAAAGGAAATAGATGACGAAGACCAAAAGAAAATGATAGTATCTCAAGTCAATACTGGCCAAGGTGTGGTGACAGATGTTTGTACTAGGATATTGTGTATTACCTCCTGCAGAATCAATGCCCAAGTTGGATGAATAGCTTACAACGTAGAGGATTTAAAATAAAATGTGAGTCTTATATGCTACAAGACATGTTTTACAAAAGGAACTATGAAGGGATATACTTAAAATGTCAAGGACGTGAAGAAGTGATGAAAGTCCTAGAACAATTTCACAAAAAATATGGTACAAGGCATTGTTTGGAAGAAGTGATAGCTCTTATGATTTTAAGGTTGGGATATTTTTGGCCCATATTGTTTAAGGACACTTTTGAGGATGTTTACTCTTGTCATGTTTTTCAAACAAGTGCTAACAAATAAAGACACATGGTAATGCTATTACAGCTTGTGTATGAGATACATCTGTTCGCAAAGTGGTTGGATTTCATTGGTCTAGTTAACCCACCATCATCAACTGGACACATCTACATTCTTATGACCACCAATTATTGCACAAGATGGATAGAAGAAAAAAATTCTAGAAATTGCACTGCCAAAGTGGTGACAAATTTCTTGGAGGAACATATTGTTACTAGATTTGGTATGCCGTTTGCCCTTATGTGCAACAATGGATTTGCTTTTGCATTAATATTTTTGACTCAATGGGTATTTGAGAATAAACTTATCATCAAATTTTTTTCAAATTACTACTCACAAGGAAATGGGATAGCACAATCTACGAATAAGAACCTAATCATGGTAATAAAGCAATTGTTGAAGGAGAACCCTAGAGATTGGCATATGCAATTTAAATATGCCTTATGGATAGATCGAGTAAGGGTCAAGAATTCTTTGGGAACTTCTCCATATTTTCTTGTCTATCGATAGGAAATAGTGTTCCCACTTAACCTCAATATTCCTATTTTGAAATTCATTACTGGGTATCCTGAAGACACTGACAAAGTACAAATCAAATTGATGAATATTTTAGAGATGGATGAGAAATAGATAGCTGCAATAGAGCACATGGCTAAACATCAAGTTGTTGTGAAGAGATGGTTTGATAATAGAGCCACCATAAAATCTTCCAAGATTTTTGACCTTGTTCTACTTTGGGATGAACCGAAAGAAAAATTGGGTAGCCATACCAACTTTCAACACTTGTGGACTGGTCCTTATTAGATTGCAAAAATCCTCAAAGAGAACACTTTTAGGCTCAGTTCCTTATAGGGGTAATTTCTTTCCTTACCAGTCAATGGGCAATTTTTGATACATTATTTAGTTAAATTCTATTTTTTTGCAATTAGTTAGGTTTTATTTTCACAAGTGTGTTTATTTTCTACAAGTGTGTATTTGTTTTCAGCTATGTGTTCCCTTTCAATCACTTTTTTACTTTCCAAAGTCATGTTAGTTCCAGGGGGTAAGGTGCACTTGAGATTTTATCTTGGGATATTTCACTAACGACTCTTTGGTTTCAATTTCAAGGAGAGGTATTTCATTGTCAAAATATCTAGATGGATGTGTGTTTTACACCAATTGAATAATGGGCATTCCTTGCAGAAAGAGCGAGGCTTTTACTTTTAAGTTTAAGGTTCTGAACCAACAAGCTCTTAACACTTTGCAAACTTAAGAATTGACCATCTTAGATGTTGTCAATTTAAGCTTGAAGGAAGCAAGGGATGATTCAAACCCCAACTGATGCAAACAAGAGGGGTCTTCTTGAAGGGTCGCTAAGATCACTATTTTGCATGAGAGTTTCTTAAAGTTCTAAAAGAGGAACATAAGGGATGTTCACTAAAGAAAAAATCCAAGAAATGACACCGATGTCTTGGCTACACATTCTAAGCGTAATCAAGATACAGAATAAATAATTTTTTTTAAAAAAGAACAATGTTAAAACTAAAGGATTTTGAAGATCTAAAATGGATAATGGAAACAATGAAAAAATAATTTTTTTTTTACTAAAGCATTACTTCATAAAGTAATGATGTTACATTACAAGTGGCAAGGGGTGATTCTTCAAATTTTGCAAGGAAGTTGAAAAGAAAGTGACACCCCACTAAGAGCCCTTGAGATGATTCTCTCATCTGGTCAAGCAAGTGATCAGTAAATAACCTTCATGAAAATTCTTGTTGAATGAGCTAGGAGGAGTGGAAGATTGTTTCTGAGTTGTTTAAAAACTCAAAATGATTACATCCTAAGAGGTTGATGGGAATGAATGCATGAATCACACACTGAGCTTGAAGGTTTTAGATCCTAAAGTTTTGATTGTGACATCATTTCGACTACATTTTAGGCATTTAGAGTTACATTGGTGTTTAACACATGTTGAAAGGATGTTCACTAATGAAGAAATTCCTTTTGTCATTTCTTCATTTTTTTGGGGCTATTTATTATGGTTCCACAACACATGCCCCATTCCCTACTAGCAATGGGGAACCCCTACTTTTTTCAGGTCCTTGAACTCATAGCTCAGGATCTAGGAAATGTTACACACTCGAAAAGTAAAAATTATAAGAATTAGAAAAAATAAAAAATAAAAAAATAAAAAAAACCAAAAAAAAATTTAAATAGAAAAACCAACAAATTGGAAAAATCGAAAAGGACATGAAAACTATAATTTTTTTAAACAATAATAATAAATTTTTTTTTTTTAAAGCACTCACGCACAACATATGAGGTGCGGGGTGCGCACCACCCACAGTGGTGCACCACGCACACATGCGCACTTGCACAGAGGCTTGTTGCACACCTCATGCATGCACATGGCTATAAAGTGTGCCCCCCCCCCCCCCCCCCCCGCCATCTTCCAAAATTTTCATTACTTTCAACACATTGCAAAAAAACAGTACGCTCAGAACTAAGGTACAAGATCAAATGACATAAGTGCACATGTTTCATGCTACCCTCAACTGTGCTTGTGCATGCCCATTGTGCCCCTCGTGCCCATGCAATGTGTGCATTTTGTGTCACACGTGCTTCACACACCAAAATCCTGCTCCATGCGCCAAAAACCTATCTTGCACCAGTGTGCACACTTGGCACCACGTGTTTCTTCAAAAACCCCCCATGGGTATCCCTTAGCACCTTGCACCTTGTTTTCCCTTGCAACATGCATACACTACCAAGTTGCACTATGCATTCACTTTAAAAATAAATTATATATATATATCTATATATAAACAAAAAAAAAAGTTAAAATAATATAATTATAAAATGAAAAAATAATAGATTTAAAAATAAATAAAAGCACAAAAATTGAGTGTCTCATTTTTGTTTTTCATGTTTATTTTTCGTTAATAAAATTTGATTTCTTTGGTGTTATTTTAATTTTTAGGTTCTCATTATTTTTAAACTAATAAATGTCATTCTTGTTTCATGCAGATATTATGGCATCCACATCTAGAGAGAAGATGGCTTGTAAACCTATTGTGTTCAAATTCCAAAGCATACCATCAAATTTGAGGTTACATGATGACCATGATGAAATCAAACATACCAATTTGGTACATATAGACTTGGGAGAGTTCCTTAGAATTTTTAACAAACCTATGGATAAATCTACTCTAGTATCTTCCATGATCCATTCTGGTTTGTTGAGCGTAGCTTCACATCTAGTATCAATGTAATCAATGGAGTTGATTATGACATTGGCACAACACTTTTTCCCTGAGGGGAGAGTGGTTATGAGAATGATAGGAGAAGTGGTCCTTGACCTCCAACTTGACAACATTGAGAGTGTATTCCACATCCTGAGGGAAAATCAATTCATCAGACTCTCCTATGAAGCAGCAAAGAGATGGTATACAGAGCACCCCAAAGAAGCATTGGAAATCATCCAATCCTCCTACCTCATTGAGAATACTCCTTTGGGAAAACTCACTGGAAAGGTGGACATGACTAAGGGATACATGAATGAAGATATTGGCTATTCCATTATTTTTTTGAGTAGTGTCATGTGTTTACTAGTAGCTAGCCACCTTAGTGCTTTCATGGTTGATTTTATTGAAACAATCATGATGGCAAGGATGTCACTAGACTAGGTCACCACCCTGAGTGATAACTTGTGTGAGAAATTAGGGGTAGTTAAGAACAAGAAGTTCTATATGACTTCTTACATGGTTTATCTTATTGTATCAAGGGTGATGAACTACCTTGGTTTGTACAAAAGAGGCAATATGTAGGATCCTAATGCTTGGCCCTATATTGTCTACCCTTAGCTCATGAGGAAGAAGCTCTTAGTGCAAAGCAAGGAATACATAATTGTGAATGACATATTCATTTTCATGGTCCTCTAATTCATAGAGGGTGATTATGCAAAGAAGTTATCTTATGAGCCAAAAGCTTAGATAATAGATCTTGCGGCCTACTTCATCCAATTTAACACATTCACATATCTACGGATAGTTGATTCCTTTATCAACCCCAAGAAGCTCCCCAGATATCCAAGAGATAGACTGGTGTTATTGGATATTTCCCAATAGATTGAATCTATGTATGAGAGGGTGAAGAGACAAAGGCGACCTTGTTGGACATGGCCCCTAGTCATTGGACCATACCAGGTCAAATGTAGGGATGATACTCTTTCCTTTGAGTGGGAGTGGGAGAATTATCCCCTCGAGGAATACAGTTCCCCTGAGATCTATTTTGATAATATTGGGAGAGTGGAGAGTCTAGCTAGAAATGAGTTCCACCATGAAGATGATATTGAAGATCATTGGATGAACACAATAAATGATCATGATGTTTGCATAAGGGACTATTGTAGGATGACTTTGTATCTAGCCAGGAAGGCTCTCAAGCTAAACATCCCAAAGGAAATAAGGTAATGGGATTCACAGGAGCTACTAGACCCCCTATTCAATTCGGAAAAAATAGGAGAGAGACCCATCATGAATGCCAAGGTTGACAAGGAGGAGGGTGATGATATTAATCATCAGGCAAGGCATGTAGTCAGAATGACTAAGGATTAGATCAAGAAGCCTTTTCAACTTGATCCAATACCTGAAACTATAGTTCTTCATGCTCAAGCCCACCCTAAGAAAGGTAGAGGGAAGAAAGTTACAATTCCTACCTTTGCATCCCAGTCTCCCATCAGGCCGGAGATAGTATACCAACTTGACTACCCAGTTGGATACTATCATCCTCTAGAGAGGAAGGGAAGGAGCAAAAGGAAGAGAACATCCCCTCCAAGGATTCAAATTGAATAGGGTGAAGCACAAACACCTTCCTAGCAGCAAGAAGAGAGTGTACAAGAGTCTAAGGATACTAGTGCTTCCCAAGTCTAGGATGACCCTCAATTGCCTCCCTTTGTTCCTAGCCAATCAAAAGAGGTAGAGAGTTAGTAGGTTTCTATTCCTCCTTCACAACAAGAGGCAACATCCCCTTCTACCTCAACAAAACAAAAGAGGATTAAAATCCAAATGAAGAAAAGGAAAAGTGTAAGTTCGAGAATGGTACCTTTTTCATTTGTTCCCAAGACTATTTTGGAAGAAGAAGAGAAAGAAGAAGAGTAGATAGATGAAGAAGAGCAGCTACCCCTATAGAGAAGAACTAGTCTGGCTAGAGCCATAGAGCAAGAAAGGAGAAGAAGTACCATGGGCATATCGTCGTCCACCCTAGTAGGACCCTTAGAAGTCTCTTCTTTGGAAGATGAAATGCAATATTGGGTGGATGAGCAGTGTGACAAAGGTGATGACATTTTCAAAATGTTAGATTTTGATGTTATTCCCATGGGAATAGAGCTAGTTGGGGATAAGATAAGGGATACCCCTACAGGTGAACCTCAACAAGAACATTGGATGTAGATGCCACTAGATTTATAGGGTCTTGATCTTACTCTCCCATCTCCATCACAAGTCACAGTTGTAGATAAGGGCTTACTTACTCATCTACCTTAGAGTTCAAAAGAGGAACAGGTTCAGAAGAAACCATCACAAGGGTAGGAACAAAAAAAAATGATGTCCAATGAAGTGTCGAAGGACGGACAAGTGGTGGAATATTCTTAACCACCTTCCCAAGATATTGAGGTGAAAGTTGCAGGGTCCACTAAAAAAAAGGCCATAGAAGAAGAGCCCATACAAAGGGGAAGCACTCTAAAGAGGAGTGATAAGGGGAAGGAGGTAGCAGAACATACTCCTTTGTCCTCGAGAGGCAGGTCTTCAACTAAGCACATCCTAGGATGGCTTCAAAAGGAAATAATGAGGAGTACCAAACCTTAATTTTGTGCCAATGAGGAAGACATTTTTGAAATTGTAGAGATTTTGAATAAACCTAAGTCCTTGTTACATGAGGCAAGACCATTGGAATTTGTCACCAATACATGGGACTAGGACTTGTTTGCGCAAGTGGCTATCCCTTCTGAATACATAGATGTAGAAAGCATTGGTCCCCAAGATTATCAACTCAAAGAGGTCATTCTAGGAAGACCCACATGGGATACAGCTTGATTGACGGTGACCATAGGAATCAAAGAGCTCTTCAAGAGCATGGAGAAGCAAGAGGTTGAACTCTAGACATTTCAAAGGTAGAACAAGATCCTAAGGGAATATCTAGCCGAAGTGGTTGGTCCTCTTGATCTTGACCACCTTAAGGATCCATTAATTACCATTCTTAGAGAAGGGACAACTCTACATGCAGATCCATTTTTTAAAGCCTATCAGCAGTGGCAGAAACGTTTTGAGGATAAAGGAATTTTGATAATTCAAGGGAACCTAAAGTTATTGCATGGTACACAGGTGAACGTGAATAAGATGGTAATGATTTTGGAGCAAGATTTTAGTATTATGGATGTGGTAAGGGCCTAGAGCAAGGATTTACACATTTTACAAATAATAGAGGGGCAAAGGTATAAAGTTTTGGTAGATATGTACACTACTGAAGAGTTATATTTGATCAAATGATTGGATAGAAAAGATCACTGATAGAAAAAAGTAATGGAAACATTACACATGAAGATTCATAGGCTCAAGGATCAAGCCCAAGAGCAAATTTTGGAAGTAGAGAAGCATTACAGTGATGCTAGATTTAGGATTTTTGAGGATGAAGAAAAATAGAAGTTGTTTCCTGTAGAGGCAGTAGTGGAAAGTTTCCAGAAGATTTTTTTGGAAGCTACTAATGGTGAGGATATCCGACAAGACTTCAAGACTGAAGAAGCTTTATTAGAATTGGATACCAAACTGGGGGATTTTTTTGACACCTAGATTGAGGTATAAAATTATAGGAAAAAGGTCAAGGAAAAATATGATGCTTTGGATTTACTAGATGAGGCTAGAATTATTGAGATTATAGAGAAATTCAAGTTTAAACATCCAAACATAGCTTTGTGATGAAGAGCAAAACCAAGATGCCAAAATTTCAATTTTGACACTCAATAAAGTTTTTGAAATTTTGGACCATTTTGAGGTGCTCAGTTTCGCAAGTCTACAGGTCCACAGCTCCACAGGTCCATAGGTGTACATTTTCAAAGGTTTCACCGACAGTTAATTGCTAGTTGCAAGAATAGAGCTTTCCATGCATCAAAAGCACATCCTAATGATAGTTTAACTCCAACAAATGCTCAGTAAAGGATCAAATTCTAGTTTTGGCACTCCTAGAAACTTCCACTTTGACTTAGATCTTTCTCATTCTTTCTTCTCTCATAATTCTCTTTTTTTTAACATGTAAAGGGTCATGCATCCAATTAATGAATGAAATATGGATGGAGTCCTACTTAGCACCAATTAGATTGTAGTTTGTCTTATTAAATTAAAAGCATTTTATTGCATGACAAATATCTCTCACTCTCAACACAAATTGAGGAGACAATTTCTTATAAATACCCCATTGTAATTTGTAATGAGGGTCATCATTATTTTGCAATAAAATTATACTTTTTGTGCTTGCATTAGGAGTGTAATGATTCTTGCCTAAATGTGTCTTATTTTTGTGCATTTATTTTCATGGGCTTGTGATTGAACCAAAGGTTTATTGCTTTGTTTCAAGTTGTGCATTTTATTATTTCTTGTATTTGTTATGGTTTTGATGAATCCCACTATGTAACTAGCTTAAGAAGAAGTCACTGAATTGTACCTACATAACTTTTCATCTTGCATGAGCACACCTTCTATGGCCTTGCAATTTGATGAAGGGTGAAACATCATACACTCACTAAGTTTCTCATTGATGATTACATTAGTGGAATCACGGAAGCATTTCTCCTTCTTTCATTAGTTATTTATCGATCTCTTTCAAAGCTTAATTCATAGACGTGTCATTCTCCATAACTTATGTCCCTTAGGAATTTTCAATTTAATGATATGTTCTTTCAAGTTTTATTATTTTCTTTGCTAACCCCCCTCTTAGAATAGGAATTCATACTAGTTGCATTGTTAGCTTGCATTAATCAAAAACATGAAAAATATAAAAACATAGTTTCCTTGCATGGTTTATTTTGAAGCAACGTGCAAATTCTTTGTCTAATCTGAAATAAAAAAAAACTAGAAAAGACCTCCTTATGAAAAATCACATTTATCTTCAACTGAGTAGATTCTAGTATGTTGCAAGATTAACCCAAAACCTTGTAGTTGATTCAAAAAATCAGCTTTTCAAGAGAGGAGTTCGCAAGAATTCCTATCATTTAGCATCGTGCATAACGACAGCTCAATAATAATATACTAAGATATATGTTCCTTATTAGAGGATGGACCTTGTTAGGAGTGAATGAAAAATTTTAGTATAGAGAGCCCTTTCTAGGAGACTTTGAATCCCTATTAGAAGATTCCAACCCTGTTAGGAGTTGTAGTGCAGTAGATGCAAAGTTGTAGTACAGTAGATGCAAGATGAGCCCACTACCTGAACGTGCACTTCCAATTACAAGAAGAGCTCATTTATTAAACAAGTAATTAGTCATCTAGTATATAGGTGATGTAACTTCTTTCCTTACTAATCTCTAATCTTCATCTCAATCTCGAATCACAAAATAGCTTTGCAAAACTTCACATATATTGCTTTCACAAAAGTTCGCATATCATAATACATTACTTGCTTTCACAACTACCACACTTGAATTCACAAGATGTCCTTTGCATAAATACCATGCCTTTTCAAAAAAAAATTACTAGGTTGAATAAGACCAAAATATACTTTTCCAACCTAGAGTAAACATAGAGGATGTTGGTCCTAAATGGTCCAGTAATTATTTTGTAAACAAAATAATTCTTTTCCTTTAATTTTGTTTTTCTATTTCACTAGTAAAATGTTAATATCTCTTTTGCATAGAGTTTGTAATGCCTTCTAAAATTATAAACATCATCATCAACATGTATACTATCTCCATCAAAATCTACTAATCATAATATGACATTAGTAACAAGTTACATACAAAACAATACACTGCTATAAACCAAATTTCACACTTAGACAATTTTTTGAGTACCAAAAGCTAAGTATCTCTATTTATGAGGTTTCCTATAAGCATGTACATTATGCACCTCCATAAATGACAAAAATTACATATCTTCATGAGCCAATTGTCAAAAATCTCCTCCTTTGGCATTGATGGCAATAAATAAGGAAAATTGGCTAAGTATCAAAAACTTGTCCAAAACATTATAGTAACAATACATTAATTAACTTTTACAACTTATTCATCTTACATATGCTCCCCCTTTCAATATAATTTCATACCTTACAATTTTATCTTCTCCCCTTTTACCTTATTTACAATTTTCTTATCCATATTCTCCCCCTTTGACATCAATGAGAAAGAAATGTCAAAAACTATCCAAAATATGTCCATCTACTGTCAAAAATTGTAATCATTTTCCTTAAACTAATAATATCTTCATATAGTTATTAAAAAATTCCCTAATACTATTTAAACCTTTTGTCCATGTATCCTTGGCTATTTCAATAGAGATGATAATTTCATAAAGGGCATATGATGCAATCTCAACTACATTAAGTTCAGAGTATAAAAAGTTTTAGTCGGTGTCATTGGATTTGACACACTCCTCCAACTATTTCTCAACAATAGACATCCTTAGAGCAATAGTCTCTCTAAATTCTAATACTTTCTTCAAAATTTGTTCATTCTAAAGTTCGAGTTTCCTAATATCACAATGAATACTGGCCACTTGTCCTCCAATGTAATCAACTTTGCTTGAAGGTTGTTGTATATGGTTTGATAGAGCCTCTAGCTCACTCAATTTACCTTCAACCTTACTATCAAGATCCTTGGTCAATTTATGAGATAGGGTACACTTAATGTATAGTAACTTTCCATTCTATTGACATTTCTGAAGTTCCTTGAAACATGTATTAAGACTTAGCAAATGATTCTTGATATTTTAACAAATGGTGCTAAATAAATTAGCATCATGTGAGATCTTTGGCTTTGACTCTACAACATTCAAAAAAATTGTAAATTCCTCATAAAAATATTTTAGTACTACTTGTGCCCTCTATACAAGATCTGCCTCTATCTACTAGACTACTAGAGTACTATGTAATCTGTTAGTAACCTCAATCAAGGTTCTTTGTAGGCTCTTCATTGTTTTGTTCTTCTCAATAAGTTTTAATAGAGATCATATCAAGTCAGTTTCATCAGCATCATTAGTTGTTAGGCTAGAAAGAAAAAGTTGTGCAGATGAACTAGATGGTTTAGATTCATCTTCCCTTTTCTTCTTCTCAGCTACCTCTTTGACTCTTCTTTCTTCTTTATCTTTCTCTTCTTTTTCTTTTCCTTCTTTCTCTCTCTTTTCTTCCTCCTCTATTCTCTTCTTCTTATCTTTCTCTAATTTCCTCTTTTCTTTTTCCTAAACACTTCTTCAATTTGTTTCAATTAATCTTTAATAACCTCAACATGAGATTTAGGTTGTTCAAAACTCTCAGAAGGGTTAGTATCATCAATGTTAATTGTAACATTGGTCTAATCAATTTGCATTGTGACACCACCTACTAACACTTCCAAGGTTTTAGGTGTTGGTAAAGGTGTTTCCTTAGATTCTATCATCATCTAATTGATGGTTGCAGTTGTTTCACTTCTTATTTTTTCCTTCTCACCCACCATAAATAGAAATGGTCTTACATTGTTTCTTAATTAAGGTGCCAAACTACTCAACAAATTCCTAACTTATTCATCATCATCAATATTACATATGGTCCTTATCATAGACTTATGAAGTTCTATGTCTTCTTCTTGAGATGGTGCCTCTTCTCTATGACTCTGTCATAGACCTTCTAATTTATCATGCCTTCAATATCCTTATGTTTCAAATTGTTGGCTATTACATATCTCACAGTAGAGATATCAATCTAATATTTCTCAAAATCATTATATAAGTCATCAAATTTGTTCATTTAAACAAAGTTCCCTTCATTAGTAATGGCTGAATTAATCTATTCTATCTTTGGCCTCTAGGGTTACCTTATTTTTCTTTTTGTTTGTTTAAAAGTAGTTACTTTCTCCACCTGTATAACTTCATGTCCATCCTCTTCTTCTTCACTAGATTCAACAATTGTCAACAATGTCTTTTTTCTCCTACCTAGTTGAGTAGCCTATTGCTTGACTCTTTTTGAATTTTAAGTCACAGCTTCCACTAATTATTTTGATTTCCTCTTTGGATCACCTGGCTATATATCTGACGCTACTGCATAAGGAATGCTCTATCTTGAAGATGTTTCTATAATAGACACTGATAGAGGCTGCACATTTGTTATTCCTTGCCTCATGGTTTATCTAATTATCTGTGACTCACTTTTTGTCATACCAACCTCTGTTAAAGCTTTCTTCATTATTGTCTCTATCTTCTTATGAGATGCCTTCTCTAAGGATTTTTGATGAGTTGATTGGGTAATTTCTTCATAAGTCCCAAATCTATACTCAACTTGGCATTCTCCGATTTCAACAATAAATCAATGTGTCCAACTACTACTTCATCACTTAATTCATAACCTAAGGGATCAAGGAATGTTTCCCATGGTTCTACTACCTAAATATGAGTCAAATATGTATCAACCATAACACATATATCTTCTTTGAATCTTTCTATAATTGTAGGTGCAATTCTAATTCTTTGTCTCATCTCATTCTAAAATGTTTTCATTATCAAATTCCCACTATCCAATATTTTATTTTTTGGATGTGTTCTACATACATATGTAATCTTCTCCATGGTATACTTCTTACTGCTCATAATCTTTGTGATCAAAAATATAGAAATCTATTAAGTACATGAAAAATATATGATTGATTAGTGACTGAAATCTAATCACACCATTCTTAGTCCTCTTGATTTTCTCCAAGTTTTCAAGAAGTTGCATTCTGAAAATTTCACTATGGTTAACTTGTTCCTTCTCAACACAAATCTCATAGGCCACATAGATGAATCCTACTGACAATTTATCAATCTTAGAACTTGTGCATATGGAGTAGCCAATGATTTTATGTAGGAATATTACAACATCTTATTTAATGGTTTTGATCATCATGGCTTATCCATTATACATTCCTTTTGTATAACTTTCAACCTTCTTCTTAACAAGTTTCTCACCTATATGTACACTTCCTTGCTTGCTAAGACCAATTGCCTCCTGAATAAGGTTGGCTGAAATATCAACTACATTGTCTTTCATCCATAGTTTCCCATCATGAATTCTACTTAGTATGATCTAAGTCCACTCATCAGTGTCCAATTCTCGATAGAAATGATATTTGAAAAGGTCTAGTTCCTACAAATGTTCAAATCCGGGCTTCACAGTCATATCATGGTTAAAGACTAATTCCATATATTTGTTCATATACTCACTCCCAATAGTTTCAAACTTGTTGTTAAGATAACTTCTTATGTCTTCCAATTACACTACATTGTTTAGAGTAATGGATAATGTTGAATTAAGGTTTCCTTCTATGGGTTTCATAGAAACAACCTTCAATTTTGGTCACTCCTCATTCTCAACATTATGAACTACTGGCATATCCATGATTCTATTAAATATTAACTTTATTGAATAAATTTTGTTAATAAATGATAAAATAACTTTTTTCAAAAATAGGGTTTCCATCAAAATTGCCTTGTCAAGTTGCTTTTGAGTGCTCTATTCTTTTAATGTAATTGAAATGAAGTGGTAATTAAGTCTATACTCCATTTCATTCCTCCAACTTGAGCTTGCATTAATTGTGTACTTTGCAAACACAAAAAAGTTGTCAATTACATTCTAAAATCAAATATCTTCTCAAGATCTTCTATCTAATCTTTAGATGCTACCCGAGGTTTACAATAGCTTCCATCCATCATGAGAAAGCTCCAAGAACCTTTGCTCCATAAAATTCTCTGTAAAAACTTCCTTTTTCATCTTCTACTACTAAATTAACTTTCTCTATCATAATAGTAACTCTTAATTCCTTCACAACAAGTTTTGATAAGCTCCAAATTTCAAGTGAGCTTAGATACCATCTAAACTTATCTTAATCCACCTTTTCCCAACTTTGCTACGTATTGTTTGATCTCTAGATGAAGTTTCAAACTCTAGTGTTGTGAGAAAGTTTAATTCAACTTAATTGAATCAAACTCAGTTACTAACTTTGATCTTCCTATCTCACCATATTTTAACTTTTATTTTGAGATGTCTAATCCTTTTACAAATGTCTCATTGATTTTGTCTCAAAGTTCACTGACTACATTTCTTTGTTTCTCATTTTATTTCTTAGTTTCAGAGTTCCTCTCATCGTTTCTTCTTTCATTTTCGATGTTTCTTCCATCGTTTCTTCTATTTTTTAAATTTCTTCCATCGTTCCTTCTATCTATGAAGTTTCTATCCATTCTAAAATACTTTATTATATGTCCAAAGTTGTTGCATAACTAACATGCTAGATTTTTTCTTCTCGGATTCTATTGATCATTAGGTGCATGATAATTTTGAGCTATGTCTCCAAAGTTGTTATAACACATGATCTATCTTCTTTCTTGATAAGGTATTTCTTCTCTCAATGTTCTTTCATTGGATTTTATTCTATTTGTAGGGCTAGTATTTCAAGATATTCTACTATCATTTTTATCATTGTCATATTTAGGTTTCCTACAATCAATTTCTCTATGATCCATATCATGACAATTATGACAATAAAAATCTATAACATGATTAAATGACTTATTTGTGCAATTTCTTTTCATATGACCTATTTCATTACATGAAAACTTCTTACCTCTAAATTCATACATGCTTTCCCTAGGAGATTCAACTTGCTTTCATTCATCAAAAATCTTGACTTCCTTCTCTTGTCCAACTTCTTTAGCTTTATCAAAAGATTGACTAGATTCAATCTTATCATTAGATTTATCTTTCTCTTTTAGATTTGATCTAAGTTTAGGTTTTTTTGTAGAATGTTAAATAAATAACCAAGACTAGTTTTATCATAGGTAGGTCTCTATATTACCATTGAACCATTATGCATTTCTCTACTAGAATAAAGCTTCTCAATTATTTTCTTGCACTAAGTTAATTCACCTTTCACAATAGTGTTGTACTTATGAAGTTCTTCACGATCTTCTTTCAATGTTTCAAATTCATATGTCTTCTTTGCTAGACTTGTTAGATTAGATCTACATTCTCAGTCTTCAAATTAGTTTGAACTTTGCTAGGATCACTCTTCAGAGTCAACTTTAGATTGGTAATCTTCAATTCATGCTTCAAAATTTTGTACTCTATCTTTAGCTTTGAATAATCATCATCACTAGTTTTAGATTCAATAGATTCAAGTTTGGATTTAAGATTTTCAATCTTTTATTTCAACTTTCCAATGTACAATTTGGAGTCATCATATCTATCCTTTAGCTTATCTCTTTCTTTAGGAAGGAGATTAATTTGTTCAAGTGCCTCTTCAAGGTTCTTCATTAGCTATTCCATATCCATAGGGATCTTAGTTAAGCTATTAAGTCTCTTCTGAGTAAATGTGCTTTGATACCAATTATTAAAAATAGGAATTAGTGAGAGGGGGAGTGAATTAGTAAATTAGAAAATTTAATCTACAACTAGATATTATTTATTACCAAGAAGAAAGTAAAAAAGTAAGGCTGAATACTAATAATAACCATGCACAAAGATAACTCATAACATCATATTTTGTTAACCATGGAAACCTCAGCCAAGGGAAAACTTGAGTGGGGATGATACCCACTAGATAATATATTGATATTTATGTTCCTTGTTAGAGGATGGACCCTGTTAGGAGTCAATGAGAAAATTTAGTATAGAGAGTCCTTGTTAGGAGACTTTGAATCTCTGTAAGGATTCTACAACCCTATTAGGAGTTGTAATATAGTAGATGCAAGATGAACCCACTGCCCAAACATACTCATCCAATTAAAAGA
Organism: Cupressus sempervirens; assembly: GCA_028749045.1. Classification (NCBI taxonomy): domain Eukaryota; kingdom Viridiplantae; phylum Streptophyta; class Pinopsida; order Cupressales; family Cupressaceae; genus Cupressus; species Cupressus sempervirens. The sequence continues at coordinate 737,407,154 of CM053783.1, read as the reverse complement.
AGAGCTCACTACCTAAACAAGTAATAAGTCTTCTGGTATATAGGTGTTGTAACTTCTTTCTTGACTGATTACTGATCTTCATCTCAATCTTGGATCACAAAATAGCTTTAAAAAACTTCAAATATATCACTTTCACAAAAGTTTGCATGTCATAATACATTACTTGCTTTCACAACTACAACACTTGAATTCCCAAGATGTCCTTTACATAAATACCATGACTTTTCACAAATTTTTGCTAGGTTGCCTAAGACCAAAATATAATTTTCCAACTTAGAGTAAATATCTAGGATGTTGGCCCTAAATAGTCAAGTAAATATTTTGTAAAAAAAATAATTCTTTGCCTTTAATTTTATTGTTTTCTTTCACAAGTAAAATGCAAATATCTCTTTTTCATACAATATGTACTAACTTCTGAAGTTATACACATCATAAAAAACATATATACTATCTCCATCTAACTTTGTTAATGATAATATTACATTAATAACAAGTTACATGCAAAACAATATAGTGTTGTAAACAAATTTTCATACTGACAATTTTCTAAGTACCAAAAGTTAAGTATCTAAAACTCATTCTTATGCATATCCTTATTATTGGCTAGAAATCCTATCATATCACTAAAGCATTTACTTAACTATTGAATTAAAAGCAATAGTGATCTAATATACAACCTATTCTAGTTGCACTAAATTTGAAAAAGGACTTACCCACACAATTTCAAAGATTGCTAGTAAATAAAAATGGAGACAATATTCATAGAAGAAAGATATGTGGACATTTCATCTTTGTATTTTTTTTTTTTTTGAAAGTTTTATAACATTTGAACAGAACTCAAAACCATTCAAGATCAGACACAATCATAGTAGAAAATTAATGCATTCTCAGATTTGCACTAAAATACATTGGAAAACTTGCATTAAGGACTAGAGCAATTGTATTCTAGCAAAATTAAAAGTTGCATAATGACTCGGACCCTTTGTCTAGCCTTAGAATCTCACTTATATAGTGTGAGATGAAACAAGCTTTAGGCTTAGAGAAAACTAATAGCTATCCTTAAGAGAGAAAGATATTTACAATGTTACTATCACAAAAAGACAAAATTTTGTTGCAACAAAATAGTTTACGTCATGAATATTCTTCTATGGGGACCACTTCTACTTCACCTTTTGCTGCTTTCTTTTGTTGATAAGAAGTTAATGATTGGCATTATAATTTTTTTTGTTTCTCAGAAGATGTAGCCAATGAATTTGTTTGTGATGGACATGGATTTGATTTTTGTAGACTTACTTCAACTCAAGGCTCTCCATCCACATTACCATGCACTATTAAAACAATAGTTATATTTGACTCCCTAGTTAATGTTAGAATCTGAAAGGATTAATAACCCAGAAAACTAGTGCAAAGAATAAATATCTAAACTATGAATGCAAATGATACAAAATCAAAATAGCATCATAGAGTTAGTCTCCAAGAGAGTAATGCAAATGCTGGAAGCAAAATAGCATTAGGAGGATGCAAAAACAAGAGATGCAAATACAAGCCAGGTAGCATGCTTATATAGGCTAGGAAGAGGGAGGAGGTGGCAACACCAACCAATGAGGAGCAACCATCTATCAGACTAAAGATAGCAAAGTATCTTCCCAAGATAGCTAATGGATGCTCACATGTAGGAAGATGACACCTCACAACCATTCACCTAATAAGACATGCTTTATTAACCTAAGCGAGATTATTAAAAGTGTAGGAAAAACCTAGCAAAATAGGAAAAATAAAAAACAACACTAACAGTTAACATCTCATCAGTTGGGACCACTATGCTTGTTACTGTTGTTGATTGTTCCCTTTTGTCTTCTTCTACTTGTACTAATGTATAAGTTGTTTGCTTCTCATCCTCATCCACATCATCTTCTTTGGTTTCCATTTTTTTTGCATTCACAAAATCCTCTATCCATTTGTTGAAAATTGTGTCATCAATCCAATCCAAACTCAAAACCTCACATTGTTTCTTGATCACAAAATCTCCTATTTTACTGATTTTAACAAATTTCTTTTTGATGGAATTGTAGAATAATTTCATCTTAACAAATTCCTCACTTGTTCTTGCCCATAGCACATGCCCTTTTTCATTTATAACTCCATTTATTGGAACACATAATGCATCATCTTCTTTGCCCCATTCTTCCTTTTCTTTTATTTTATCTATACTTTTAAGTGCATGGGGAAAGAGTTCAAATTTCTTACCTAGATATTTAGTAAGACAAATTATTATTCTTTTTGTACTACAACCCTCTTCTCACCAAAATTAGATAAATTATTGGCCATATCAAAATTTTGTTCTATCTATTCACAATATAGTCTAATAACTAAGACACACAAAAGGGTGACATATTTATCCCTACCACTCCATTTATTCATCATAGGCTTTAAAGCATTCTCACCACTCTTTATTTCATTCTACACATCCAAAAATTTAACCATTTATTCATAAAATATTTGCCATTCAATCTTACTTACCAAATATAAGATTATTTTCCTATTTTTATCTTCATATAGATCATTTAATTCTACATGTTAGGCCCAAAGTTTATTCTTTTTCTCTTTAAATTCCTCAAAAGTATAAAATTCTGGTCTTTGTGGAGTATCAGGTAATTCTACCAAGGGATTTGACTTGATGGCTCAACTAGGGGGCAAGGGTAAGTAATTCAAGGCCAACTTGATTCTCCCAATTTTGTTTTCGCTAGTTACTTGTCCATTTGGGTTATCTGAGCCTCTAATTGATGTATATTATTTCATCTCTTCTCATATGCTTTTAGTATTTCTTCAAACTTGGCATTGAGCTCCAAGAACTTGGTTTTATCCTTTTCAACTTCCACCACCCAAAAGTCCATCATTTCCCTAGTTATTTTTGACACTTTTGCACTGTCTACCTCCTTTTCTTTGTACACCATGAGGCTATCTATATATTCAGCACTTGAAATTTCCTATGGCCTAGTTTTATCCCTCTTCTTAATATACCATATCACCAATGCTTTGAGATCATTGTTTTATTTCAATCCTGTATATGCCTAAAAGATCTCTTCCTTAGTTTTATGCTTTGCCTTCCTAATAGAATAAAAAACAATAGGATTGACTATGTCTCATTCAAGCAAAATTAAAAATCCTAAGTCTTTTAATAGTTGTCTTCCCCCTTCAGGGGTTATATTTGTAAATTCCTCCATGAAGTTATATTTAACTTCATCCTCAATTTTAATGTCAAACTTATTAGGTTGCTCTACTTTTATTAATTTACACTTATTTTTAAAATTAGCAATATTTCTCCTCCATAAAAATTGGGAAAAAGCTCTAATCTTCACAAAAATTTCATCATGAATAAATTTTTGGATATCCTATGCTATCATGGGTTCTATTTCCTTACCTTTATAATCTTCAATAGTAAGCTCAAATGATGGCATATGAGGTTCTTTAAACACTCCTTCAATGTCAGTAGTAATGACCGCAATGTCCCTATCCCCTCCAACTTGTCTCATTTGTTCTCTCAAACATGATTCATCATCTATTCTAAGTGAAGTTTGGGTAGGTGAATATTCTTCAACATGAGAAGATGATCCTTGTATTAATTGTTGCTTCTTGGGAGCATGTGTGGTAGGCTAGCCTTTTGTATGGAGGAGCATATTATATATTCTTAGCAACTACATGCCCAACTCTTTTTTGTAATGTATACTACCCTGGGGTCACAACCATTATTCCTTTTAGCTTCCTCTCAACCTCAATAGCCTTGTATGGGTGTGCTTATGTTATGATTTCTTTCTACTCATTGAATGTTTGCATAATCTCAACAAAATTGTCCATCAACATATCTATTTTCATACCCCAATACTTTCTATCTGATAGGGAATTATAATCAGGCTCAAAAGCATTTACAAAGTCTAAGACCTTACTATAGACTATCCATTTTTATTTTCTAAACTCTTGCTCTTCCAATGAGAAACTATTCCTAATTATGTCCTCAAGAAAGTATACAATTTTCTTATGAACTTTTCCCTTAATCCTTTTTGTAAGGAGGTTATAAAATCCCTTTGACTCTACTAAACCTCCATGGGATTGAGCCATCTGATATTTATCTAAGAACTTCCCCAAGTTTCTCCATCCCTTTTTAACAAAAAAAAATTGTGGACAACCGTAATTTATAGAAAGAAAGTACCTTTATATTTACCAAGAAAATCCTTCTCTTAAAGTGATCCAATTCACCATAACAATTCAACAATCCCTACTTTCAAAGGAGCTTGGTATGGCAACACATGTTGCTTTCCGAAAAGGCTATAAACTGTGAAAATAGTGGACACTAGATATGGGATGATACCACCCCAATTGTGTCTCACCAATAGTCCTTTAGCATCGTCTTTAGGTCTAATTAGTTTTAGAAAAGGCTATGGTATCCTAGGATTGTCCCCTAGTAAATACATTATGAGCCTAGAAGTAAAGTATCTGTCAAATCTAACAAAGCTAGTATTGGTCACTTCACATGTCATGTCTAAACTCCATAACTAAATATGGAGTCTCTCTCCATCTCTTTCTAATTCCAATTTCATCTCCTTAGAGTAAAAAGTAACTCCTTTTCTAAACATATATACATCAACATGGAATACTAGAAGAATGACTTGTCAACCTTAGCCTTTGCTATTCTAATCAAGCCATTATGCATTTATTTAGCCAAAATATAGAATTGAACTCATTCCATATTGAAAATTCTGAGCAATAATAAGAACAATAGAGCTTGGAATGTGATCTTGTTCATTCATACCAAAAATATTACAAAGAGAAAAATAAAAGGCATGTGACCTAGGGTTAAAATATTTTTTCAATAAGAGGTCAAGGATGTTTAGTGTCACCAAAGGAAATGATCCAATTTTAACCAAATGTTCTTGCAATGGTCCCCCCTATTAGATACATTCTTTGTGCATCATACCTACTCTAGAGGTCTTCAATATCTATTTGTTCATGGTCTTCATGATTGATATTTAGCTTAAAAATCTCTCTAGTTACTTCAAGTGAAACCCTAAAGAGATTATAGCCCACATAATTATATCAAATTTTGGTAATTGTGTCATATTTCTTTGTCATTACTACCATTAAATCATCATCAAAGAAAACCCCTAGGACAATAAATTTGTCTATGTCAAATTCCTACACATTATTGACTAGAGTATCTAATTTCCTTTTTGTAAACCATTTCTAAAAAATTTCTAGCCCTCTAATAGAAACTTCTACATCCCTTAACCAATTTTCTTTGTCATAAAAACCCTCACCAACTAGTAACCTAGGGCTTTTTGGATTAAGCTCTCTACCTCTAGCTAATTCATTCATTGATTGTGGCATTTGTTCTAGGAAATCATAATGAACAACTCTCTTTGGGTAATCAACTTTTCTTGAAAAATCCTTTTGTGGAGCTATTTTTACAATTTACCCTTGTGCAATTACAATTTCTTAATTTTCAAAGGTTCAAGCAACTTGCCCACTTTTTCTTTCTTTTTTCTCTATAGATCACTTTGTAATGTGTTAAAACTCTTGTAAACTATTTCCCTTAGTGCTAGAAATCATCGTTCTATGATAATTTTGTGATCTTATGGTTTAATAATAGAGAATTGGGAATTTTACTACAACATTAAGCTCGCACAAAGTGCCATTGATCAGAATTAATATTTGAAAAATTTTGTACACATGACAAGTAGGTGCTTCCTCGCATAAGTCAAAGTTCAGTCATTTTCATATTTTGGCAACGTGCCTTCCATTGATTTTACCAAGATCAAGAGTACACACATACCATGCCTTTTACAATCTAGTGAGCAAGGTTAACCAATGAGATGTGTTGCTCTTTCTTGACGTGTTTGACAATTTCCAACTATTGATTGTACTTATCACCTCTTTTAAAAACTAGGGCGCATGATCTCATCCAAGTACACATGGAAAGTGGGCACTTCCCTACTTCACCTAAACTTCAAGCATGTATATCTTGCAGAAATGCATTGTTTATTGATCTTCCCAAGGTCAATGATGCATATATCTCACTCTTTTTAGACTACTTTAAAATCTTACATGACATCATTGAATACACATGTCGTTAGGGCACTTTACCACATTAGTTAAACTCTTCACATTTCTGTGAAGCTATAATACATCCACCATAGATCTTCCCAAGATCAATGCTACAATCTTATAATACCAAAAGGTGACCCCACTACTCAACTTAACCAATAAGATTTCTTGAAATCCTCAATGTGCTTTGATGACTTTAAGAACATTCTAAAACCTCCATTTCCTTGTTGCACATTAAAAGGAAGATGTCACCAAAAGCTACATGGAAAGCAAGCACTTGCCCACATTTCATAAAGGTTTAGCAACTCCATATTGTGGTCAAGCAATATCCATTGATCTTTTAAAGATTGACAATTATCAAACATAAACCTTGCAGTTGTCAAAATACCTTGGGAAAATATTAAGGAAAAAATGAAGGTAAAACCATGGTTTAAAACAAAGGTTTACAAAAAAGGATAATTAAATTCTAGAAAAGCAACCTAAAAATAAATATAGGAAAATGTCAAAGATAAATCCTTAGGATAATAAGTTTCCTGTGCCAAAATTTAAAACACTATTTTCCAAAATTTAAATAAAAAACTAGGGCACATAATCAAGGGTTTCATGATTTTTTAATAATTTCACCTAAGGTTTTGACATATCTCACAGTTTTAAAACATGGGACTAATGGTTTTTTCACTACAAACTGTGACAAAAATACATCGTAAAAAACTAGGCCAACACATGTCATCAACACTTCAAGCCTAATTAGCATCTGTGAAGGCCTTTAAATCCAAATTGCCACCTTTCTTGTACCATAGACTCTTTAGTACCCTTCAGATACCTCATGGTTCTCTTGATTTCCATCATATGATTTTCTTTAGGATTTGTTAAGAATCTTTCCACCATAGCAACTGCTAATGCAATATCAAGCCTTGTATGCACTACATATTGTAGTTTTCCAATAATTGATATGTATGTGGTTTGATCTACCTCCTTGGAATCATCATTCTTGGAAAGACATAAGTTTTACAACTGGTCTTGAATCTTCCATTCCAAACTTCTTTAGTAGCTCCTTGATATATTTCGATTGAGTAATGTAGATACCATCTTTCTTTTGTTGAATCTACAATGCAACAAAGAATTTTATCTCTCCAAATATGGGCATCTCAAAGTGAAACTATAGATGTGTATGGCTATCAAAGTAATGTAGCAATCGACACCAAAAAGAAAAATTAGTGATTCAATCAAGCCCTTTTGTGTCTTTAAATTGTATATTTATATACTAGATATTTAAATCTTTACAAAATGTGTGTGAACATAATATATGTAATATATCTATAGTCATTTCTTAGAAGAAACCATCCCTATCTATCTACCCTATTAAAATTCTCCAACAAGTATGTACAACCTACAGTATATACATCATTATAAGAATAGAAAGAGAGAATAAGAAAAGATGAGGAAATAGAATTAGATTTTCATTTATCTCTAAGGCGGCAAGGGATTTTATGGGGACCTATTGAATTATTTTGAGCCAACACACCACATCACTTGGCAATTACTCATGTCATGTCTCACACCCATAGAAATTTAAACCATTAACTTCTATGAAGCTACTCCAAAAAGGAAAATCAGGAAATCCCTTTGTCAAAATCTCTCATTAGATCATGCCATTGGCCATACTTCTAATAAATACAAGTAGAAAAAATTGTACGTTGCCAATGAATTTCCTCCATGCATCTTTGTTGACAAAAAAAATACAAAAATAAAGGATCACCTTACCCTTGGGCCTAAAGTCATCTATTTATGGATTACCTAATGGTCCTACTTCCACATTGAGATGATGGGAGAAGGACTCTAATCACCCAACCCTTTCTTGTGCCTTTTAAAATTCCTCAATGAATTCAAAGACTAAGGCCTGATTGAGGTCTTTCACATAATGGAACTAACTTTTAGACTCCTCCAAATGGAACTTCACATCCTCAATGGCCACCTCCATTGATTTCACTTCTTCTTGGGCATTATGGGAGTTGACTATAACTTCAATTTCATCTTTCATTGATTTGGTACTAAAACTCCTAGACCCCAAAATTATCTCTTCCACATTCTCATTGAATCTAGTGAGCATGGAATCTATACAAAGCCAACCCCTCTCATTCCATGGATCAAATAGACTTATTATTATTTTTTAATTTGAAAAACACTCTAGCCTATTTTGGAGCTCTACATTCATGGATCTTACTATACCCAATCAATTGATAGAAAAAATGGGATATGCAGTTTATCTAGGTCCTTTGTGGCCTTATCCCCTAATTGCAAGACATCACCAAGAGCCTCCTCAACCTAATGAAAATTTTATTTTCTCCCACCTAGTTAACTAGAGTATTGCTTACCTTTGAACCCAAACTTATCCCTTTAAAAAATATGGCAAATTGGGAAGCTAGAGCTTACCTCATTTATTTTATTTATATAGAGACCCAAATATCTACTACTAGAACCACATGAAACTTATTACCTACATTTGAATTCCTCACTTAGCTAGAGAAGTCAAACTTCTATCTTCACAGGTAAAACCTTCTCAAACCATAAGTCATTAATTCCTTTTTGGTCTCATATACTAGACCAAGGTTCATGAATACTCACCACATCAAATGGGAAAAGAGATACATGTTACCATCTTTAATGTGCATATTCCTTGGACCTTCAGTTCTTGTCTACAAAATTTCAACAAAATTACTCGATCCATATAGACCTGGAGAAGCATTAATGGTTGTCCATTGAGTTACGCCCCACTAGATATAGGTGAACTTCTAGTTTTGGGTGAAATAGGCACCCTAAACCTCTACAAATCCTTTGGAAGAATTTGAGATGTGGCACTTAACATTCTCTAATAGTAGAAATGTTGTATCAATGATGAAAAATTCAATTACCCTAGAACAATGCATGAAGCATTCATCAAATCGTAATTGTGGGTAGTAACCTATGGGGTCTAATTGTCAGCACTCAGTGTTATTTTTATCAGTCCATTCCTAATCAATCCCAAAATACCAAGTCTCTTCTAAGAAGTTAAACTGAGGTCATCATGAAAATTTCCTTCCCCTTCCTCTTATCTTTCAACCGAGAAAAATATACTTGCAATCTTTAGAGTTTTCCTTTGATTAAATGTGAAATAAGCTAAGCCTAATCATACTAAATGGTCTATTTATTAATTATATTAATAAAATACTACATCCTAGAATCAAACTCATAGGCATGGGGTTCCTTAAAGATCTTATATAAGTAGTAGATGCAAAATTGTATTTGTTAAATAAAATCTATTTAGGAAAGGGAAAGACACATCTTCTTGTTGGAAATATAAGATGAGTAAATAAGATGGCAGGGGTGAATTAGTTATTACTAAAATAATCCCCTGATCCTTACATGTCAACATAGAACACAAAATTCATAAAAAATATTGATTCTCGACAAAAACACAAGCACTAAATTTATACTAGAAAATGTTCTAACTCGACAAGGACTAAAATAGAAATTGTAACTCAGAAAATGCTTAACATGAAAATATTAAGATAGTATCTATAATTGACCTTACTTAACTTAGTAGCATGAACACAAGTGACACCAAGATTTAATGTGGAAACCCAATTTGGAAAAAAAATGAATTGCTACTAGTTACTGATTTCCACTCTTCTAAAGTGAGCCTTGTTAGGAGCCGACCTTCTTTAAGGTTACACAACACACTATTAGTTATGACCCTTTTAGAGGATTTAATCACTCTATTAGAAGTAGCCTTGTTAGAGGTATTTAGATAATTCAATCTAGAAATGCTACCTTGTTAGAAGAAATGTGATGTAAATATTGAAGGAGAAATAGGTGGTGAAGAAGAAGAATAAGAAGTAGAAGGAGAAAGTGAAGAAGAAGAAGAGCAAGAGAAAGACCCAGTAAAACTGACACAAGACTTAGGAGAAGATAAGGAGGAAGGTTCCAAAGAAGAAGATAAGGAAGCACCTATTCAATCTGAGCAAAAGAAAAGAAAGGCTAAAACTAGCCTGTAGCTTAGCCAAAGGCCAAAAAGGTAGCAAAGCCCACTCAAGCCAAGCCAGCTCCAGCATCAAGGGCTACTACAAGGGCATCTACACAAAAGGAAAAAGAGGCAACAAAAGAGAAATAGAAAGCCATTGGATAGCCTACTAAAAAGCCAAAGTAGAGAAGAAAGTATGTGGCACAACCAGATACTAATGATGAAGAGAAAATAGTGTTAGAGGACCACAACTAATTCAAAGTGGCAAGTCATCCTCATAAGTCTATAATTGATAAACTTTGTGGAAAGATTAGGAATGCATATTTAAATGATTTAAAGACTCAATTTTAATAAGCTTGGTAGAGAAGTGAAAAATAAAGTAGAGGAATATGTGTATTCCATGATGCTAGAATTCAAAAACACACCTCTAGAACTTGACAATACCATGTCCAAGGAACTATATGAGATAGCTAAGAATAAGTGGCATTATTGTCTAAAAATGGAAAAGGAGATTAGAGAATATACCTTGAATCAAGTAAAGCCTGACAGGAAAAAAGGTCAAATAACAAAAGCTAATAGGAAACATGGTGGAAAATTTGCACCTGAGTATAGAGCCTTCAGCATCCTTCAAAACAAGATTGAGGATGTAGTGAATAAATCCACACAATTGTGGAAAACAATTTATAAAATAACTAATGAGGAAGCAAGTAAGGTAGAGGATAGTACCAAGGGAAAGGAAATATAAGCAAATAAAGGAGAAGAAAAGAAGCAAGAGGAAGACAACGAAGCAACAACAAGAGCTGAAGAAGAAAAGAAGAAAGAGGAGGAAGATAAGAAAGTTAAGGAGGATAAAGAAAAAGGTGAGGAAGAAGAAACTCAAAAGGAAGAAACTATAGCAACAATTAAACAACAGTAAGAAGAGGAAAAAAGTGTGCAAGACACACAAATGCCACCTCCTAACCCTCCTTATACGACCATCACACCTGCAGATACAATAATCATAAAGGATGTTCCTGACAATTCATCTTAGAACATCAATCCCCTAACTACAAAGTATCTCTCCAAGAACCTTCACCAATCCACTTTACCGGCTTAGTTATGCACAAGCCTTATATTGGTGAGTGTAGATGAACTACAAAAGGGAGTAGCAAAACCACAAAGAGAAAAGGTGAAACCAAAAAAACCACCTTTCACCTATACAACTACTAGCACCAAAATTTTGATGCTTCCACCACCTCTAGCAATAGATGATACATTATAGAAGACAAGGGCAGAGGAAGGAAAATCTAATGAGAAGAAGGATACATCAAAGGAAAAGGAGGATACATTGATAGAACTACCAAAGACAGGAACTCCTACAAAGACCCTTCAGATGTTGAGCACTAAAGTCACTCCTTTGCAGATCTCAACTCCAGGCTCAAGCTCAACCAGAGTGGTTAGTGTACTTCATAATGGAGACCTTGAATTAGATGAAGACATAGTAATACCTACCTATGACTCCAAGACCATCACCATGGCTCAGATCATAGAAATGAAAAATGCTTTAGATAGAAGGAAGAGGCAGGAGATACTTGGAAAAGAATATAAATACAAGCAAGCATTGAATGACATTAAGGACATCTTTATGGATGCATTTAGCTTGCATTCACTAGATGGATCAAAACCCATAATGGAGAAACTATAAGACATAGTTGACCAGGTGACCAATGAAGACCAGGACACCAATGTTAAACTTATGGAATGGTCTAAGAGAAAACTTTAGAGGAAGGTAAATGAAAAGATATCACATGGTATAGCACTTGAACAAGTAGAGTTTGCCAAAAAAATTGACAAGTTCAATGCTATACTTGAGAACTTTTTCTCATTGTACAAGAAGTTGTGTGATTTTTCCAACTTCAAAAAAGAAACAAATCAAAGGATATTGAGCTTGGAAAGAAATTTGAATATTTCTAGCATGCAACTACCAAAAGATTTAGCTCAAAGTGAGAAGCATTTTTCCCAATCGATTCACACACAAAGGGAGTTAGTTGTACTCACAATAGAGGAAGCCAATATAAATGCAAAATTGATGCAAATTCAATGCTCTATCACCCCAAATTTAGATATCCTCCACAAGGAACAAGTTTATGCTAAAACTATTTTAAAGAAAGATCCAAATCTTTCTACATTGGATGGACTTGTACATCTTGCTGTAGAGACTACCATCTATCACAAGTCACTTGACATTGCTTTGGAGAATTGGGATGTAGCTCTAAAAATAATAATGGATGTAAATAGTAACTTTTTTGCTAAGTATGGTATTACTCCTTAGAACCCTTTTACATAAATGTCAAAAAGGGGGAGATATATGTTTTAGGGGAGATATAAGGGAGATATAAATTTTAATTACATTCTTTAATTCATTTTGAGTATAAAAAGGAAAGTTTGTAGATAGAAAAAAGGGGGAGATAAGTAATAAGACAAAAGTGAGCGGGAGATAATAAAAAATTTCCAATCATATGGAAGATAGCTCTATTCCATATAAGATCTGATACAAAATGTAGGAATTCCATAGCTCTGATAGATCACATACAAAATATATGAATAGGGCAAAAAGACAAAGAGTACCAGGCACATTAGCACAAAAATTTTGTTTAGAAGAATGTCAAGGCACAATTAGCTTAGGGGGAGTTATAAGGTATGTTGTTCCTTACAAAATTTTGAACAATTTTTGAAATTTTGTATATATGCAAAATAGATTGGATAGGGTACTCATAAGGATAGGTTAGCAATGATTAGTTAAGTGTTTTTGACACTTATGTCAAAGGGGGAGATTGTTGGTCTTAAAATAGTTTTCACATTTGAGTGTCAACAAACTTAACCACTTTCTACAATGAAGCTAAGTAAACTATATATGTCGAGCCATAGTATGTGTTAAGTCAAAATTCCTTCAGGTGTTGAGCATTATACAAGTGCCCAGTGATATATAGGTGTTGAGTCACAATTGATACCGAATAAGTCAGAATGATTCATAAGTCGAGTGAGCCAGAACTATATGTGTCGAGCACCAGTAGTCCAGTATGTGTCGAGTAACACAAAATTAGCATATGAGTTTGTACCCTCAAAAACTCACATGTAAACCATTTTTAGAGCTGACATAGAAGGATTTTGAAGGAATATAAGGATAAGATTGAATCTTTTGCATTTCCTATGCAATCAACATGCAACCAATTAGAAAAATGGAAGAGGCATGCAACCAATGAGAAAAATGTAAGGAATGATCAGGAACTTAAGATTCAATATGGATCATAGATCCCTACCTAACCCTAGGTCTTCACAATCTCTAAAAGGAGGACAAAAACTCGATTATGTGTGTGAAAGAGAATAGTGTGCAGGGAAACTATAGTGAGATCCAGTGTGAAGTGTGAAAGACTTAAAGGAACAAAGCAACAATTAAATATCCAATTGATCAAAATAGGACAAGGGATAAGAATAGAGATCAGATCAAGCAAGGGTCACATTAAAGAGAGAAGATCAAGTACCTAAATCCAACAATTAAATATTAAATACTATCAGGCTTATTGCTCTAATACTTTCTTGCCATTATATTAGATCTTGGAAATCCTATATTGATAGGTTAGCTTCATAGCTAGGTGATAGAACCTTAGGAGAAGGTGATTGAAAATCCTATTGTATTAGGTGGGTTTAATAGCCTATTGTAAATCCTTTAATAGGCTGACACTTCATGAAAAGTGTTTGTAAATGCTCTAAGCAAGTCACTATTGACACAGTGTAAAGCCTTTAACAGGGTAGGCCTTCCATAGGGTAGACCATCAGAAGTGGTCAAACAATTATTTTTGCAGTAAGTTTTGTGGTATCATTCCCACCCTAGTTTTACCTTATTATTCCTAGAGGGTTTCTAGGTTATCACAATTTTGTGTTATGTGCATGTGTTTATTCCATGTTCATTTAATTTGTTTACATGCATATATTTTACTTTTAGCTATTTGCTTTAAAAGATTTGAAAAGGTTAAAAGTGTTATACTTCTGATTCAGCCCCCTCTTAGAAGTACTCTTCCCATTTTGAACATTCTAAAAATTGGTATTAGAGCTTTGGTTCTCACAAGGAGAAGCATAACAACTTAGAGCAAAGGTCTAAAGATGGAAGTCTTCAAACTTGGGAAGATCATAAACAATCAAGTGATTCATGTGTACCTCGCTCTACACAAATTTGAAGAAGCCAAAGAAGAGTTTAGAAAGTCATTGAAAAGAAGGAAGGATATAACCATAGCTGAGAATGACATACACTACAAGGAGATTGATACCACACAAGTGTTTTCCAATGGAGATTCCAAAGAATTTGATGCAGCAATAACTGAATTGATGGAGAAAAATAGAGCATGAGCTGAAGAAATTAGATTACTCAAGCTTGAACAAGAGTCACAAGCCATAATGCTTTGTCAAATGACTAAAAAAAAGAAGAGAGCCATTGAAGACAAGGTCATGTTAAAAGATGACAGAGAAATCTAACCAATAGACTGGAGGAGAAAACAATTGAGTTTGAAAGAATCTCAAACATGTAGCTAGACACCTTAAGCTAGATGATGAATGCTCATCATGAGATAAACATGAAGGACATTGAGATTTCCACCCTGAGAATGCAAAATGAGCAATTATAGAATGGATTGAAAAGAGAGAAGGAGATAGAAAAAAACTTCAATGAACCCAATGAGCCTATCAAGTACTTTGAGCAACTACTGAAATCACCAAGGGCTACTAATGATACTTTAGGACTTGGTTACACCAGTACTGAGCAAGGAGAATCATCCAAGACTGCAAAAGAAAGGAGTAACAAAGGTAAGAACACTAAACCTACTTGTCATTTCTATGGTAAAAAGGGACATACCTCTAATGTATGTAGGAGCAAGAATGGTCATCAGCATGATAAGCCTAGAAGTCCAAGCTTTTGTCAAAAGTGCAAAAAGCAAGGACATCAAGTACATGAATGCAAAATCAAGACCATGAGAACACCAAGATTTGAAGGACACTACTATAGCTACAAAAAAATATGGACATAGAGCATTTTAATGTAGATCAAAGCCCATGTGAACACCTAATTAGAATACAAAAGGAAAAAACCATGGTCATCAATACAGCTACGATTACAACACTAGGTATAGCTGTCACTATTGTCAAGAGTATGGACATATTCCTAAAAATTGCATAAGGACACACTTTAGAGGGAATTATAGTAGATGGTTAAGCCAAACCACATGTTTCAATTGCTTGAAAATTGGTCATATCAGCAAGAATTTCCCAAAAAAGTCAAAAGCACCCAAGACAAAAGTCAACAAAAGAAAGTTGATGTGGAACACATCAAAGCAAAGATGAAAAGCACATGGCAAAGAAAGGATGGATCAAGCACATCCAATGGAGGGATCACTTCACCCAAGAGGTTAGGTGATCACACTTCATCCAACTAAGCAAAAGAAAGATGTATGGGACTGATATACAAAGCCATTTCATACATCAATTCCAAGACAAAGAAGCACTGCAAGGAAGAAATCTGCATGAGCAAAGATGCCAAGTCAAAATTTAAAGTTTTTGCCAATACTGCAAAACTATCCTTAGATGCCGAGTAAATCTCCAATGGATGTTGAGGCTCTAATAATGACTGAGTGAAGTGGAGAACTAGTGGGATCCAAGTAAAAAAAATACAATGGGAGCTGAGTAATGTTGAAACCTTCAAGGGCTAATTTTATATTGTATGCATGAAGCATTTAATGCTAGGTTTTGATAGGTATAAGGCCAAATTTTGATCATTTTCATGCCATTCAAACATAGAAAAAAGATGAGAAAAGAGCAGGAGTGATCATACATCAACTTTGAAGCCATTTGCATCAATCACAATAGTGATTCAAGTACATTTCAATGATTTAAGGTATTTATCAAGTGCGGAGCTACGCAGAGTTAAAGTTTCTAATATATTTAAACCCTAGTTTGGTATAATGGCTTCAAGTTCAAGAAACCCCAAAGGAAATGAGGGTCATGAAGTCCATTTAGTTATGAATGAGGTGAAGCAACCAAAATTTAGACCAATCCAAAAAGTCACCTATAGAAATGACATAGCTGGTGCATTGTCTATCATTCCACCTAAAGTTGTTATGGTGCAAGACATAAGAAAGTGTTATAACTACAAGATAGGTGCAGTAGGTTCTCTAGAAATATTCCAAGCCTATGATAAACTATGTGAGAACAATATTCTAAAGGATGAATTCCAAGTAGTTGAGAAGAAGGTTTTGACCAATGCCCTAGTTTACCCTATTGGTTTCAAAATTGAATGGATAAGGATTGTCTTGAGCAGAATTCACAATAGATGTTTGTGATTGGAAACAAGACCAATGAGGATTACCAAAAGAATAGTTCATAGGGTTACTAGTTTCCCAACCCTAGATTGGCCTAAGACCCTATGCAGTGATTTCAAAGAAATCATTAAAAGGAATACAAGAGAAAAATTGAATAAGAGGGGAATGACTATTAATACTATTACTAATCCTCTTCTAAACTTTGATGTGAGAGTAATATCTCACAAATTCTACCAATCTAGCAGATTGAACAGTGTGCCATGCATAGCTATGGATGAAGCCTATTAGCTTGTAAAGAAACATCACACATATGATCTGTCTGAACTTATGTGACAACAAATAAATGAGAACCTAGAAGCAATAAGGAGATCAAAAGGTGCTCAATGCAAATTTGGTTCAACTCTCATGTGTATATTATTTTATGTTATGGAAGAGTTTCCTTCTATTGGAAAGGTGAAATGGAACCCCAACAAAATTGAAATTACACAAATCAATGAGTTCATTGATCAAATGGGTGACAATTTTGAGGCCAAAATGACAAGCTACTTTGAGGATTTTAAGAAATCCATGAAGCAAAGGGTGAGAATACCAGTTTCTCTAGTTGAAAAATACATAAATGACATATGTTTCTTGGTTGACATTGATTATACCTACATACAAGTAGCAATACCAAGAGTAAGATTGCTAAGGCCATTGGGATATAAGCTTGATGTAGATGAAGCTTTAGTAATAATCATAGCATTTCTTATAGAAGAAATAGACAAGACAACTCCTCACTTTGACACATATGATGTTGTGAAATCAAAAGTTGAAACTGACTTGAAGATAGCTTTTTTTATCAAGAAGAAAGATAAATTAGTAAAGAAGATAAAGAAGAAACTTGGCGCAAATATTGAATTAAAAATAGGTTGTGCAAAAGAAGAAGAAGTAGTAGAAGGAGAAAGTGAAGAAGAAGAAGAGCAAGAGAAAGACCCAATAGAACTGGCACAAGGCTTAGGAGAAGATAAGGAGGAAGGTGCTGAAGAAGAAGCTACGGAAGCATCTATTCAAGCTAAGAAAAAGAAAAGAAAGGCTAAAACTCATCCTGTAGCTCAACCAAAGGTCAAAAAGGCAGCAATGCCCACTCAAGCAACAAGGGCTACTACAAGGGCATCTACAGAAAAGGAAAAAGAGGCAACAAAAGAGAAAAAGAAACCCACTAAACAACCTATTGAATAGTCAAAGAAGAGAAGAAATTATGAGGCATAGCCAAATATTGATGATGAAGAGAGAACAGAGTCAAAGGACCATAGCCAATTCAGAGTGTTAAGTCATGCTCCTAAGTTTGCAATTGATAAACTTTGTGAAAAGATTAGGAATGTAGATTTAAATGGTTTAAAGACTCTTGATTTTAATCAGCTCAGTAGAGAAGAGAAAAATAAAGTAGAGGAATCTGTTTATGCCATGATGGCAAAATTCAAAAACACACCTCTGGAACTTGACAATACCATGCCCAAGGAACTGTATGAGATAGTTGAGAATAAATGGCATTATTGTCTAAAAATAGAAAAGGAGATCAAAGAATCTACTTTGGCTCAAGTAAAGCCTGACATGACAAAAGGTTGAATAAAAAAGGCTAATAAGAAACATAGTGGAAAATTTGTAGCTAAGTATAGAGCCTTCAGCATCCTTCAAAACAAGTTTGCCTCCTTTCTTGTACCATAATCCATAGTCTTCAGTACATTTTAGATGCCTCATGATTCTCTTTATTTCTATCATGTCATTTTCTTTATGATTTGCTAAGAATCTTGCCTCCATACCAACTTCTAATGCAATATCAAACCTTGTATGCACTACATATCATAGTTTTCCAATCATTGATCAATATGTGCTTGGATATACCTCTTAGGAATCATTATTCTTAGAAATCTTATGTCTAATAGACATAGGTTTTCCAACTAGTCTTGAATCTTCCTTTCCAAACTTCTTTAGTATCTCCTTGATATATTTAGATTAATAAATGTAGATACCATCTTTCTTCTATTGAACCTGCTATCCAAAAAAGAATTTTATCTCTCCAAACATGGACATCTCAAATTATTTGCTCATATATTCTAAAAAATATTTGAAATATTCATCATTTCTAGTAAACAATATGTCATCTTTGAATATTTAGTCAATACAATCTTCTTCTCTGGTCCTTTGATATACAAGTTGTTGTTATCATTTGTTCTTTGAAAACCAATCTTTATCAAGTAGTTATGAAGTCTTTTATACCAAGCTCTAGAAGCTTTCATGAGACCATACAAAGCTTTGTGCAATTTACAAGCCATATCCCTTTTGTTAGGATCTACAAAACATTTAGGTCATTCTATATAAGCTTCTTCTTCAAGAATTCCATTTAAGAATGCAAATTTCACATCTATGTGATAAACCTTAAATTATTTATGTATAGTATAAGTAGAATTCTAAAACATTCTAATCTCTCCATAGGAGAAAATTTTTCACCATAATCAATACCTTCTTCTTGAGAATAATGATTGCATACTAAGCTTTCTTTATTTCTAGAAACTTCACCATGTTCATTAAACTTATTTTTGAAAACCCACTTTGTGTCAATTACATTCTTATCCTTAGGTCTAGGAAAAAGTGTCTAGGTCTTCCTCCTTCTCTATCTATTCTATCTCTTTAGTCATAGCTTCAATCCAACATTCATTATCTAAAGAAACTTTAATTGATCTAGGTCCAAACTTAGTAACAAAACATTCACCTTTCAAATTTTTTCTTTTCATTATACCATCTGACTTATCTCCAATGATTTGATTGGGTGCATGGTGCCTTCTAACATATCTTGTCAACATAGGTACTTTGGATTTTGAACTTGTTCCAGTAGCCTCACGATGTTCTTCTATATCAAGTTTAGGTCCCACTATCTATAACTCAAGTCCTTTAGACTTAGTTTTAACTGGCTACAACATGATAGCTTCTAATTGTGACTTGGGTTCTTCAGGCTATGACTCAAGTTGAATTATTTGCAACTCGAGTACTTCTAGAGATTTTGGGGACTTTGGAGGTGAAGTCTCCTGACTTCCAATTTTATTTTTCAATGCATCAGATTCATAGTAAATAAACCTTTTGTAATCCTCATGTTCTTTTCTACTCTCTTCTTCACTCTTTCCTATAAACTCATCAATTCTCACATGTGCACTTTCTATGATCTTATAAGTGGATAAATTTAAACATTTATATGCTTTACTTATGTTGGACTATCCTAGGAATAAACCTTCATCGCCTTTGACATCAAATTTCCCTTTCCTAGTGTTGGCGCTAAAAATTGCATGGTCAATTTTGAGCCCTGTTGAGAAAAATTAGCCCTATAAATGCTTTTAAATGAGATTTTACCTGGCTGTACCTTTGAACCATATGAGGTGTTTTATGCTTCTAGCACTTTTCATTCAGCATGCCTAAGTGTTTCGTGAAGTTAAATTGATTTTTTGAGTCATTTGACGAAGTCTTGTTTCAAGCATTTGTCAAATTTGCAATTCTGCCCTAATGTCAAACAACGATAGAAGGTTGTGTTTGCCAATGAGTATCTTGCACCCAGATTTGTGTCATGACTTGCCACTTTGGGAGTGTCTAATGTCCATATCCAAGAACCTATGTTCGAGATTTTGAGTCGTTTCGAGTCCGTTTGACTAGGTTTTGAACCCCTCAAAGTTGGTCAGTCGTTGTTTTCATGCTTTTGCACTTTGCACACATTTCTGGGAAGCCCTGTTTGACACGCTATAATTTTGACCCAGTTGACTAAAATGCTAAATTTCCTTTTTCATTGCATAGTTGACGTCAGAGACTTCTTATGTTTCAATTTTTAAGTCTTGACAAATCCGTTTGGTCAGTTTTCAAGTGTGATTCCAAGCGCAATTTATAAGTTTTAACTGGTGTCAGTAATTGCAGATTGTTCAGTACCCCTGTTCGTGACATCATATCTCCTGATCCGTGATAGATGAGATCAAATGGTTTGTTTCCCTATGTTCTATACTGAAAATACTCCAAGTGTGTCAGTTTTCAAATCTTGACGAATTCGTTTGCACACTTTTCCAGGGTCATTCCATTTGTAAAAATTGTTATGTTGTCATCGTTTCCTATCCTGCAAATCCAGGTAGCCAATTTTAGACGCTTGCCAAATGCGTCCAGTTATTCGTCATGAGCCTAAATCATAGATCCATAATGTCCTCATGACACAGAATCACTGCCCCAGTTTCCAGATCCCCAAGTGCCCATTTGTCTAGCTTTCCAGGCCATTTCCAAACGCACTTTCCAGTTTTCTAACATGTTTATCTGTAGGTGATTTTAAGTTGCCAACTTCGGAGGTCAATATTTTTTTTGATCCTAATGTCGTCATGCAACAAGATCTTGCAGGCCTATTGAACATGTCAGAGAGAACAGAGATCCTGAGTTTCAGAGTTTGGTCAGGTGTCTGGGTCAGTTTTTAAGGCCAGTCAAAGGACCTCCTAGCACCAATTAGACAGTTTGCAGAGCAATGATGAAATGAGTTTTAAATGATGGTTCAGTGGCCGAACATGGTTTTAATCAATTCAAGATAACCAGTGGATCAATTTTAAAATCCAGTTTTTTGGAAGCAAAAATTTTTTTAGCTGGACCCGCCTTGGGGCCTGACTAAATTCCATCTGGTAAATAAAGCATCATAGAATTTTCTAAGTGGCTAAACTGGTTTACAATGAATTTATTATATTTAAAGTTTCATAATACAAAGGCGTGAAATGATAATGGTGTTGAGTGTTAGCAAGGTTGTACAACTCAAGGATGATACAAGAAGAATAGAGGGATAAGCAGTTCAACACCATCATATAAAAGGGAGCAATCACACACCTTCATAGTAGGCCATGCCATGAAAGTGGTAGTTTGCAACAGTCATGCCACACAACACAAGGAAAGCCACGAATCATAGGAAAAATGCCAAGTCAGCATAGAAGAGCAGTTGGCCTTCATAGGGAGTTCACACCTGTTTCAAAGAAACAAAGCTAATAGCGTTGCTGGGTATAATACATGAATTTAAACAAAGAAGCTTGCAGAATTCAATGTGCAACCTCAACCAGGGCGACAAAGCAAAGGTGTAAAATCAGGTATTATATATGTTTTAACTTGCAATCATAATATCAAAAGAAGAGACGCCCATGCTAGTTTTGAAGCCCACACAATGGTGCCGTAACCGACTCATGAATTAAGGAGGAAGGAAATTGGCTTCATCATTTAAAGAAGACCAAAGATGTGGCATTGAAAAGATCAAGAATCCACGCAGGGGATGTGCCAAAAACTCTAAACCGCAGGTCAAAGGACAATCAATGGAGGCAGTCGACTTTTCAGAGGAACCCTATTTTTCAAAGGAAGAGCCCACGATTTTGTCGAGTTCAAGCCATAAAGGAAAGAGAAGCTGTGGCTAAAAAATAGAGAATAGGCTCACGCAAGAAGGACACACCAAATATTGAAAGAAACCCTCAAACACATAAGCAAAGGCAGCTTACATGGACAAAAATAAAGTCGGCTTACTCAGACAATGAAAGGAGGAACAGGTGCATGGAGGTTATAAAGCCGATATCCCACATGGGCCGTGGGGAAGTAATTTTAAATTTTTAAATAGAATACAACACCGTGGTTAATGTGAAGATGAGATTGGGGCTTTTGTAAGCCGCTCCAGCCCGTGTACTATAGGCCCATGGTCAGCAGGCCAGTTATAAACGCGGTCAGAGTAAAATTTTAACCAAAAATGCAGTCAAAAAATGATGACGTCAGCAGGAATGGACATCGAAAAACTAAGAAATCCGGCTAGTTGCTACTTCGCTAGCCGGAAAATCTTAGCAACTCCGGCTAGTGAGACAGCGAGGTTGTCGAAAAATTTTGAAAATCCGGCAACAGTCTGAAAATCTGGCGAGATCCAAAATATTGCGTGGGTCCCACGTGCAATTCCATCAACAAATCACTGAGTGACACATGGCACTTGGTCAACAGAAGTTTGACCTCGGATTCAGAGGATAAGGGAAAATTTCAAAGAAATTTTTAAAAAAAATTTTAAATTTTTTTTTCTAGTGGGTGTGCACGTTCAGAAATTTTTTAAAATTTCAAGAGGTCATTTTTACAAAGTCTGAACATTAGAGATTTTAAAATTTTGATT
This sequence comes from Cupressus sempervirens, assembly GCA_028749045.1. Classification (NCBI taxonomy): domain Eukaryota; kingdom Viridiplantae; phylum Streptophyta; class Pinopsida; order Cupressales; family Cupressaceae; genus Cupressus; species Cupressus sempervirens. The sequence continues at coordinate 737,384,542 of CM053783.1, read as the reverse complement.
TTTTTTTTAAATCTTGAGTTGCAGACCTAAGCTTTTTATAGCCAGAGGGGACATTTTTCAAATGGCAATTTCAGGCGCTTCCGGTAACCAAAATGTGAAGTGTTATATATCGTCGGAATCAGGAGAAGACAAACTTTCTAAATCTGGAGTCAATTTTTGCACAGGTATCAGTCAGTTTGAGCTGTACGAGGTTTTCTATCTGGTACCTAAAGTGTAACCATATTCATACCAGGAAGTTCAGATTTGTTTTTTTTTGTCAAGATAATGACCTGAATATCAGTAGAAGGCAATGGAAATGCAGTTAGGGTTGAATTTGTTCTGATTTACTCAGTAAAAACTCATTTTCACTGGCTTTTTCATGGGGCAATCAAATATTTTGGCAAGTAAAGGGTTTTCATCATTAGACAAGGATATTTTGCAAGTTTGTTACAGATTAATGATGAAACAAAATCAGATCAAAAGGGATGATCGAAGGAAGAAGTTATTCAGTTACAGAGGATTGAATTTCAAGTGGACACTTGTCATCTTTAGAACAGATCCAAGAATTTTTTCTCTTCTATATCTTTCTTTCTTGCTTCCATTGAAAGGGTTCCAGTTTTTGCACTAAGAAACCATTCTTCAGCATTTCTTCTTGTATTGAACAGCATTTTAAGTTTTATGCAGATAGTTCTTTTCTGTTAGGTGATCTATGAGTTATTTTCTATACATTTCATGTATTTGATTTCAAGGAAAACAAATAAAGTGCAAAAAAAGTTTGAAGTTCAGTTTGAATCTTGTCTCCTGATTATGGCTCTATTATTTCTTCTAATTTGTGATCAAAGAGCATGAATTAGGTTGCATTACATTTTGAAATGTATGTGGTTAAAATGTCTTGCTTATGGAACAAAGAACCATGTAATTGCTTGATATTTGTCACAGGGTTTGCAGATTTCATGATAGGATTTTCTGAGTATGAGATTCATTCTGTAGCAGATGTCTATTCACAAGGTGAAAGATAGATCAGGGATCTTAATGTAGAGATACGTTTGAGGTTTCCAGGAGATGTATGGTTATGATTCATTTAATTGCCCAACAGATAAGGCACTCGTCAGAGATAGGATCATTAAGTTCTGTTGCTCATACTTGGGTCTTGCTGATATCAACATATTAAATCACTTTTCCCTTTTATGTTGAAAGCTATTCAATGTTAACCCGCACTTAGCTTGCCAGTTTCATGAGTTATGTTCTTAGCTATTCCATGTTTGTGATTCCTGGTTGAGTGTAGAAGAATTAGGGGTTTCATCTGCTTTTATAGATCCTGAATATGGTTATTGCACTGGTCACATAGTCAGATCTAAAGAGGTTCACCCGCCTAGGTTTTGCAGAGCCTGAAGTGCAGAAGGAGTATAGCCTTATAGTTGGCCTGGTGCCTGAATGGATGTGTTGATAATGGGAGTTAGCTGCCCCTAGATGCATCTTGTTCTCATCAGGCTAATTGGAAATGGGTAACGTTTTCAAACAACCAACAAAATGGCGACTCTACTGGGGACTCTATGAAGAAATTCATTATTGGAACTACTAGAATTTTTGGTATAAATAGCAAGGTCATGAAGTCTTTTCCATTTCTTTGCCGAAGATTCATGTCCCCCAGTGTTCTTATTCATTGACAACAGAAGTTTAATTGAATTGAATGATTTGTAATATCAAAGTCACTTGAAGTTTTGATAAGTTGCTGTCAAATTTTAGAGTTAATGTCATGTTCTTTTAGTATGTCAAGAATGTGAAATTCCCATGTTGTTAAATACAGTTTGCAAATACCAGTTGTAAGTTTTGGACCATCTTGTTTTGTTTTGCAAGATTGGTTAATCTTTTCTCACTAAGTGAGTGGCGACTCTAAGTATATCTCTGCACCAGTGCTTCAAAATGTGAAGGTATTTTGAAGGAAACAACAGTGGGAAGGCAAGTTTGAAGAATTCATTTCAAGTTCTTGACACTGGGTAAAAGAATGAAACGAGATGCAGTGCAAGTGTTAATAAATCTGGTTAAGATTTGAATCTGCTATTATTTGCAGCATTGAAGTAGTTGCAGGCATCCATATTAAAAGGTATTTTCCACTTTCATGTGTTCTCATTTACATGAAAGTAAGATTTCAAAAGTTCTCTCCATCAAATGGTTTATACCATTAAATAGGAGATTGGTTCAGTATAGTTCAACATGCTTTGTGGAAAGTAGATTCAGCAAAAGTGTTTTATATGCCAAAGTATGTTTGAAGTTTTGAATTAGTAGAAAGAACTCCAGATCTGCTATAATTAATAAATACTGGAAGTGTTTAATGGTGAATGAGTCTTGACTTTGAAGAATGTTAAGTTTTATCTCATCTAATATGCAGCCTGTTAGTGAAATTTTTAGATCTGTTTCTACCAGGAGGTATATGCCATTGAATTTTAATGGTATTCATGGTTTCCCGAATACTATGCCTTGTAACCTCAGAAAGTATTTGCCTAAGTTTGGTGGGAACCATGAAAATTCAGCCAGTCATCATGTTCAGTTGTTTAGTGACTTCGTTGGTGATTTTGAAATTGCTCATGAAGACATTCAGATGAAATTGTTTGTTCAGACTTTAGAAAATGATGCTAGGGACTGGTTTTCTTTTTTACCAGCATGTTCAATTTCATCTTGTGATGAATTAATGTCAGCCTTCATGATGTAGTTCAGGGAAAGAGTAAGCATCTCTGAATATTTTGATAAGTTTTTGAAGATTGAAATCAGGAATGGTGAGTTAGTTCCTGAATTTAATATCAGATTTGCAAAGATTTTGAGTGAATTTCTTGAAAGTTACAAGCCGGATGATCAAATGTGTTTAGTGGTTTATCTTGGTGCATTTGATAGGAAGATGAACTATCTGTTGAGAGATAAAAGACCCAAGACTTTGCATCAGGCATTCATGACAGCTATAGAGATTGAGAATAACATAAAATATGGCTTAACCCGGAGTCACTTCTCTAGAAATATTGGCTGGCAATATGAGGTGCAAAGCACAAGCCAATGTCATAAGGAGTGTTTGATTTCAGATCAGCAAATAAGCACTCCTGCTATTGTGAATAGTTTTGTTGAAGCCTCAGAAATAAAAACATGTTCCATTCGTGCTAAAGTAAATGCACATGTTTATGGTATTACAACAGCGAATGATAGAATTGATTCACTTGATGAGTCATCCACGCAAGATATAAATCCGGCCATTCATTTTCCCATTGATAATTTGCATTGTGTTGAAAACATAATAAATCAGGAAGAGGAAAGGTATTCATCTCAGTATGAGGAGGAGCAAACCAAAAGTTATCTATCAAGTGATAAAGGTGAAATTGCTGATCCGACATGTCATGGCAAGATGACAAAATATAAAGAATGTAAATCATATGTATCTCACTCACAGTCAGAAGAACTAAGCTCATATGTTGATAATGTTTCAGCAGTAGAGATGCATTCTCTTGACCAACAGGATAGGCAAGAAATGAATTATCTCATTGAGAGATTGCATCATGTTGAGAACGTTATTAAATCTGAAGTTGAAAGACAATCATATCAATGTGAGTATGATAAAGCTGACAGTCATTTTCCAAGTGATAATTATGTTGCTGATCCAATATATTATCAAGAGGTGTCATATGAAGCTGATGATGAGAGTTATTACTCAAGTCAAGAAGACGATAGTGCTAGTATGTGTCCGTCTTCATGTGAATCAGATGCTGATTGGGAAGAAGAGAGCAATGATGGAAGTGAGTGTTCTCTTGCTAATAAAGGTACAAATGTTGTTTCTGAATCTGAAAGTGAGTTTCCATATCAGAATTGTGTAAACCAGTTTGAGATTGAAAGTTATGAAGAAAATGTGTCTACACAATATGAAGACAAAGAGGTTATCCATAAAGACGTATTACCTAATTGTGTAGAAGAGTGTCTTGAGGATGAGTGTAATGATGATTAGTATGTGATTGGCTCTGAGATTAATGCATCAGCACCTATTGGTAAGATAAATGATGATTTTCTTGCAAGAAATTTGAATCACCTATATGGAGACAATGAAAGTAACTTTGATCTATATTCTACATGCTTCGTTGACGGAGTGGATGTTGAGTCTTCATATGATTCTAATTTTTCTTCTTCATATGCTACAAGTGTCCATGACAGTGATGTTAGAAATGATTTTAAATTTTTCACTAATCCATTATATGGTGAGGACTTTGATGTTGATCAGTACATTATTTGTCCTAATGTCTACAAAGACGCTTTGCATGGAGTTATCAATCCTCTTTTTGAAGAAAACATGGAAGTTTCAGATTTAGCAGACAATAAGTTTGATGATGATACTTTATCTTACTGCTATAAGAGATCAGGATGTTCTTCTTCTGAGTTTGACAGAGAAAATGATTATGATGTTGCATCTAATGAGATAGATGACAAGATGTTTGACAAATTTATTCTTGAAAATCAACATGCATCTTGTACTAAGTTTTATGATGAATATTTTAATGCGAAGACAAATCTGTTTGCTGATTGTGAAGAACCAATGGAATATTGTGGATTAGTTTCAGATTTTGATGTTGATGACATGTGTGAGTACAAGTCAAAATGTTCATTTGAATATCATTCGGTTATGCATAAGGAAACATATTTTCAAGGTATGAGTGATCCTTTTCCCCAAGTTGAATATGATGCATTCATATTCAAAATTGATAGCATGCATGAGTCATTTGTTAGAGAAGGTTTTCAATTACAGTTTGATATATTCAAGCATGCTAATCAGAACTTTCATAGTGAGCAAGAGAATGAAGCAAGTTTTTATATGCATTATGGAAGTAAGAGTGCTGATTTTGTTTTGCCAAGAGATTTGTTATATGATGATAATATGATTGGTGAAACTAATAGGAGAAGAAAATTCAATTTAGCTCATGAAAGTTCAGATGAGAACTATGTTTATGACAGAGGTAAACAATTTTTTTGAAGTTCGGGGGCCCGGGGCCATCGTGTGTACATAGTCTTGGTAGTTGTAGTTGTTTCCTTGCTTTCAATAAGTTGTTCGAGAAGAGTTTTGAAGTTTTTGGGATTGGTCTGCTTCCTCCAGAGATCTAAATCCTTGCCATGCCCGCAAGGGGCATGCATCCCCAGACAGAGCCACTGTTGGTGCTAAAAATTGCATGGTCAATTTTGAGCCCTGTTGAGAAAAAATAGCCCTATAAATGCTTTTAAATGAGATTGTACCCGGCTGTACCTTTGAACCATATGAGGTGTTTTATTCTTCTAGCACTTTTCATTCAGCATGCCTAAGTGTTTCGTGAAGTTAAATTGATTTTTTGAGTCATTTGACGAAGTCTTGTTTCAAGCATTTGTCAAATTTGCAATTCTGCCCTAATGTCAAACAACGACAGAAGGCTGTGTTTGCCAATGAGTATCTTGCACCCAGATTTTCGTCATGACTTCCCACTTTGGGAGTGTCTAATTTCCATATCCAAGAACCTATGTTCCAGATTTTGAGTTGTTTCGAGTCTGTTTGACTAGGTTTTGAACCCCTCAAAGTTGGTCAGTCGCTGTTTTCATGCTTTTGCACTTTGCACACATTTCTAGGAAGCCCTGTTTGAAACGCTATAATTTTGACCCAGTTGACTAAAATGCTAAAATTCCTTTTGCATTGCATAGTTGACATCAGAGACTTCTTATGTTTCAATTTTTAAGTCTTGACAAATCCATTTGGTCATTTTTCAAGTGTGATTCCAAGCACAATTTATAAGTTTTAACTGGTGTCAGTAATTGCAGATTGTTCAGTACCCCTATTTGTGACATCATATCTCCTGATCCGTGATAGATGAGATCAAATGGTTTGTTTCCCTATGTTCTATACTGAAAATACTCCAAGTGTGTCAGTTTTCAAATCTTGACCAATCCGTTTGCACACTTTTCTAGGGTCATTCCGTTTGTAAAAATTGTTATGTTGTCATCGTTTTCGGTCCTGCAAATCCAGGTAGCCAATTTTAGACGCTTGCCAAATGCACCCAGTTATTCGTCATGAGCCTAAATCATAGATCCATAATGTCCTCATGACACAGAATCACTGCCCCAGTTTCCAGATCCCCAAGTGCCCATTTGTCCAGTTTTCCAGGCCATTTCCAAATGTGCTTTCCAGTTTTCTAACATGTTTATCTGTAGGTGATTTTAAGTTGGCAACTTCGGAGGTCAACATTTTTTTTGATCCTAATGTCGTCATGCAATGAGATCTTGCAGGCCTATTGAACATGTCAGAGAGAACAGAGATCCTGAGTTTCAAAGTTTGGTCAGGTGTCTAGGTCAATTTTTAAGGCCAGTCAAAGGACCTCCTAGCACCAATTAGACAGTTTGCAAAGCAGTGATGAAATGAGTTTTAAATGATGGTTTAGTGGCCGAACATGGTTTTAATCAATTCAAGATAACCAGTGGATCAATTTTAAAATCCAGTTGTTTGGAAGCAAAATTTTTTTTAGCTGGACCCGCCTTGGGGCCTGACTAAATTCCATCTGGTAAATAAAGCATCATAGAATTTTCTAAGTGGTTAAACTGGTTTACAATGAATTTATTATATTTAAAGTGTCATAATGCAAAGGCGAGAAATGATAATGGTGTTGAGTGTTAGCAAGGTTGTACAACTCAAGGATGATACAAGAAGAATAGAGGGATAAGCAGTTCAACACCATCATATAAAAGGGAGCAATCACACACCTTCATAGTAGGCCATGCCATGAAAGTGGTAGTTTGTAACAGTCACGCCACACAACACAAGGAAAGCCATGAATCATAGGAAAAATGCCAAGTCAGCATAGAAGAGCAGTTGGCCTTCATAGGGAGTTCACACCTGTTTCAAAGAAACAAAGCTAATAGCGTTGCTGGGTATAATACATGAATTTAAACAAAGAAGCTTGTAGAATTCAATGTGCAACCTCAACCAGGGCAGCAAAGCAGAGGTGTAAAATCAGGTATTATATATGTTTTAACTTGCAATGATAATATCAAAAGAAGAGACGCTCATGCCAGTTTTGAAGCCCACACAATGGTGTCATAACCGACTCATGAATTAAGGAGGAAGGAAATCAGCTTCATCATTTGAAGAAGACCAAAGATACGGCATTGAAAAGATCAAGAATCCACGCAGGGGATGTGCCAAAAACTCTAAACCGCAGGTCAAAGGACAATCAATGGAGGCAGTCGACTTTTCAGAGGAACCTTGTTTTTCTAAGGAAGAGCCCACGATTTTTTCGAGTTCAAGCCATAAAGGAAAGAGAAGCTGCGGCTAAAAACCAGAGAACAGGCTCACGCAAGAAGGACACACCAAATATTGAAAGAAACCCTCAAACACATAAGCAAAGGCAGCTTACATGGAGAAAAATGGAGTCGGCAGCAACTTCCATGCAGAGGGGGGAAATGCCACTCTCCAAGTTTCACATGAATTGGAGAAGGAATTCGCAGCATATATATTTGACTCAGACAATGAAAGGAGGAATAGGTGCATGGAGGTTATAAAGCTAATATCCCACATGGGTTGTGGGGAAGTAATTTTAAATTTTTAAATACAATACAACACCGTGGTTAATGTGAAGATGAGATTGGGGCTTTTGTAAGCCGCTCCAGCCCGTGTACTATAGGCCCATGGTCAGCAGGCCAGTTATAAACGTGGTCAGAGTAAAATTTTAACCGAAAATGCAGTAAAAAAATGATGACATCAGCAGGAATGGAGATCGGAAAACTAAGAAATTCGGCTAGTCGCTACTTCGCTAGCCGGAAAATCTTGGCAACTCCGGCTAGCGAGACAGCGAGGTTGTCGAAAAATTTCAAAAATCCGGCAAGAGTCTGAAAATCCAGCGAGATCCAAAATATTGCGTGGGTCCCACGTGCAATTCCATCAACAAATCACTGAGTGACAGGTGGCACTTGGTCAACAGAAGTTTGACCCCGGATTTAGAGGATAAGGGAAAATTTCAAAGAAATTTTAAAAAAAAAATTTAAAATTTTTTTTTCTAGTGGGTGTGCACGTTCAGAAATTTTTTAAAATTTCAAGAGGTCATTTTTACAAAGTCTGAACATTAGAGATTTTAAAATTTTGATTTTTTTTTAAAATCTTGAGTTGCAGACCTAAGCTTTTTATAGCCAGAGGGGACATTTTTCAAATGGCAATTTCAGGCGCTTCCGGTAACCAAAATGTGAAGTGTTATATATCGTCAGAATCGGGAGAAGACGAACTTTCCAAATTTGGAGTCAATTTTTGCACCGGTATCAGTCAGTTTGAGCTATACGAGGTTTTCTATCTGGTACCTAAAGTGTAACCATATTCATACCAGGAAGTTCAGATTTGTTTTTTTTTGTCAAGATAATGACCTGAATATCAGTAGAAGGCAATGGAAATGCAGTTAGGGTTGAATTTGTTCTGATTTACTCAGTAAAAACTCATTTTCACTGGCTTTTTCATGGGGCAATCAGATATTTTGGCAAGTAAAGGGTTTTCATCATTAGACAAGGATATTTTGCAAGTTTGTTACAGATTAATGATGAAACAAAATCAGATCAGAAGGGATGATCGAAGGAAGAAGTTATTCAGTTACAGAGGATTGAATTTCAAGTGGACACTTGTCATCTTCAGAACAGATCCGGGAATTTTTTCTCTTCTATATCTTTCTTTCTTGCTTCCATTGAAAGGGTTCTAGTTTTTGCACTGAGAAACCATTCTTCAGCATTTCTTCTTGTATTGAACAACATTTTAAGTTTTATGCAGATAGTTCCTTTCTGTTAGGTGATCTATGAGTTATTTTCTATACATTTCATGTATTTGATTTCAAGGAAAACAAATAAAGTGCAGCAAAAGTTTGAAGTTCAGTTTGAATCTTGTCTCCTGATTATGGCTCTGTTATTTCTTCTAATTTGTGATCAAAGAGCATGAATTAGGTTGCATTACATTTTGAAATGTATGTGGTTAAAATGTCTTTCTTATGGAACAAAGAACCATGTAATTGCTTGATATTTGTCACAGGGTTTGCAGATTTCATGATAGGATTTTCTGAGTATGAGATTCATTCTATAGCATATGTCTATTCACAAGGTGAAAGATAGATCAGGGATCTTAATGTAGAGATACGTTTGAGGTTTCCAGGAGATGTATGGTTATGATTCATTTAATTTCCCAATAGATAAGGCACTCGTCAGAGATAGGATCATTAAGTTCTGTTGCTCATACTTGGGTCTTGCTGATATCAACATATTAAATCACTTTTACCTTTTATGTTGAAAGCTATTCAATGTTAACCCGCACTTAGCTTGCCAGTTTCATGAGTTATGTTCTTAGCTATTTCATGTTTGTGATTCCTGGTTGAGTGTAGAAGAATTAGGGGTTTCATCTGCTTTTATAGATCCTGAATATGGTTATTGCACTGGTCACATAGTCAGATCTAAAGAGGTTCACCCGCCTAGGTTTTGTAGAGCTTGAAGTGCAGAAGGAGTACAGCCTTATAGTTGGCCTGGTGCCTGAATGGATGTGTTGATAATGGGAGTTAGCTGCCCCTAGATGCATCTTGTTCTCATCAGGGTAATTGGAAATGGGTAACATTTTCAAACAACCAACACCTAGTCTCTTTCAAAATATAAAATTTTCTACCAAATACATTCAAGTAACTTACATTAGGTTTGTAGCGATACCATGGTTCATAAGGAGTTTGATTTGAGCCTTTCTTTAGTCATACTTTGTTCAAGGTATGCACTATAGTACTAATTGTTTTCTTCCAGTATTTTCTTGAAATATTTTTTTCTATCATCAAAGTTCTTGCATAATCCATAATGGATCTATTCCTTCTCTCATCTATACCATTATGCTAAGTTGTACCAGGGGATGATACTTTTTTTAATTCCTCTTTTAGTGCAGAATTCATTAAATTCATTAGAGATGAATTCACCACCTCTTTCTGACCTCAAAAATTTTAGATTCTTTCTAGTTTCCTTCTCCACTCTTGCTAGATACCATCTAAACTTTTGAAAAGCTTTTGATTTCTCTTTTAGATACATTATAGTCATCATTCTAGAATAATCATCAACAAAAAGAATAAAGTATTTATCTCCATTTTAGCTCTCTATTCCAATAGGTCCACATAATTCTATATGAACCAACTCAAAAACTTCTTCAAAATGATAGTTCTTGCTTTTGAAACTTGTCTTGCCCATCTTACCAATTTGACAATTTTTTCATAGGCCCATATCAGGTTTCCTCAAACTAGTAATATCTCTAACTCTTTCATTCTTGCTTATCTTGATCAAATTATCAAAGTTCACATGACATAACCATCTTTCTAGTACTTGAGCAATGAATCATGAAATTTCATTGAGATCTAGGTAGAATAGATTACCTTTGGTTTGTTTACGTGACCCAACTAGATTTCCTTTTCCATCCAGTAGCTTAGCCTTCCCATTTATGAATTCTACAATTTTTTCATAGGCCTATATTAGGTTTCCTCAAACTAGTAATATCTCTCACTCTTTCATTCTTTCTTATCTTGATCAGATTATCAAAGTTCACCTGACATAACCATTTATTCCATAACCATCTTTCTTCTACTTGAGCAATGAATCATGAACTTTCTTTGAGGTCTAGGTGGAATATATTACCTTTTGTTTGTTTACCTGACCCAACTAGATTTCCTTTTCCATCCAGTAGCTTAGCCTTCACATTTATGAATTCTACCTTGAATCCAATGTTATTCAATTATGCCACACTTATATTAGATTATGCAAATCATAGTTCATTGGTTACCGATATACAACCTTTTCCCTTAATGCAACATGGTTCATTATTTCCAAATGTCACAATTCCACCATCATATTGTTTCATATGTTCATATGTTGTTTTATCACTAGTCATATGATGTGAGAAACCACTATCAATAATCCATGTATCATATTTTCTAACATGAGATAAGTGTCATTTTATATCCTTAATCATAAGATTAATCTTTTACAACAATACATACCATTTCATCATCTTCACAACTATCTGACTTGTTAGCCATAAAATAAGATTTCTTACCTTTATCCTTGTATTCCTTGAAGTTCTTTAAATCCTTCTTGACTTTGCACTTGTTGTGATTCATTTCATCATTGTATTCTCTATTTGGACATCTTGTAGCAATGTGTCCAACTTCTTCACAAGAGATTCGGATTAAAGGAATTTTACCTTTCTACTTTCCTTTGCCTTTGGAATATCCTCTTGCAAGAAATGCTTGAAGGGCTTCAAAATCACTATCAAAACTATGTTCCTCTTTACTCTTAGATTGTTTTCTTTTATACTTTGTAGATTTCCTCTTATCTAGTGATAACTTTACTTGAAATGCGGACTGAAGATTCCTAGAACTAGGAGTATAATTATTATAGTTATCTAGTTCAAATGTAGTCAATCTTCCAACTAGAGCATCCAATGTTATCTTGTAGTTTGGATCACATCTCATTTCTTGAATAGAAGACACTCTAATTACATAGATATGAAGAAAGGTCCTAAGTGCCTTGCTTACCACTGTTATATCTTTTATTGTTCCTCCAAAGGCTTTGATAACATTAACACTAGCTTTGATTCTCTCAACATATTTTGCAATGTTTTCATCCTCTCTCATTTTCATCTGATCAAACTAACCTCTCAATATTTTTGCCTTGTCTCTTTTCAGATTATCATCACCTTAATAGATATCCTTTAGTTTGTTCCACATGTCATGAGTAGTACAAAATCCTTTGACCTCATCAAATTCAACATAGTTAAGAGCTAATCCAATGTCAATCATCATGATGTTATATTTTTTCTTTTCAGTAATCTGTTCCATAGTCAATGTTCTAGTAGGAGCCTTATAAGAATTTTCCAAATATTTCAAACCTAAATCACTAATGGTTGCCAAGTTCAACTTCACAAGTTCATGTCATGCCTCAAAGTTATCTCTATTTTGTTTGGGAATCTCTCTTCTGTAAGACATCCTGATCTTTAGCTTAGGTCCTTGAAACCTTCTTAACAAGCACCAAGAATATTTGATACCAATTTCTGGAAATATAAAAGGATTAATTGAAAGAGGAGGGATGAATCAATTAACACTAAAATAAATCCCAAATCCCTTAGATCTCAACACAGAATATAAACTTCACTAAAAATACTGATGCTTGACAAACACACAGGCACTCGGTTTACACTAGTAAATGGTGTAACTTAGTAAGTGCTTAACATGAAAATATTAAGATATTATCTATGATTAATCTTACTTAACTTAGTTGCATACACATAAATAAAATAGTGTAAACACAATTGATGCTAAGATTAACGTGGAGTCCCAATTTGGGAAAAGCCACTAATTGGAACTAGTTACTAATTTTCACTCTTTTGAAGTGAGCCTTATTAGGATCCATCACTACTAAAGGTTACTAAACAAACTTTCAGGTGTGACCCTATCAAAGGATTTAATCACCCTATTAGGAGTGGCCTTGTTAGAGGCCTTTAGACACTTAAATCTTGAAATGCCACCATGTTAGAGGATTTACAAAAAATTGTTAAGCCAACTCAGTTAAGAGATTTAGATCATTGGTACAATGGTTAGAGAGTAACAATGAGATGACCTAATTTCTGATGCAACTAAATTGCTAATTATAAATCTTAATTCTATCTTGTATACTTGATCATTTTTTATCGAATGTATCTTTGCAACTCCACAAGGATATTCTTCTTATCCTTCTAATTTTCTTCCTCTAAGGATCTTATATTCTTCCATACACTTTCACATGTTGATCCTCAACTTGACCTTATATTTGTACCTTATATATTGTCAAGTTGTCTAGAATATAAGTTAAAATAATTAATATGCATCTCCTCAATTAGCTAGATTCAACAAGAAAATCTATTAAGATTATTTATGCCAAAACAAGATAATCCTTCATTAGCCAACCCTGCTTGGTAGCCACTAACTTAGAAATGATTTTTTTGTGTTAACAAAGTGAACTTGGTTAACATTGCATCTTCACAAACTTCCTTTGGTAACTAAGTGAGCTTAGTTAACACTGGTTCTAACCAAATTTCCCTTTATTACCTAAGTGACCTTGGTTAACAATCAACTTATGTGATATTCTCTTTGATGCCTGAGTGAACTTGCTAGTCACTTCCTTTTGAACTTGGCAAACACTAGAATTCTTGGTAGACATAGGAAATTATCTTCAATTCCCGAGTGAGCTTATCATACACTAATTGGTAAAGATATGACATTTTTTGTAACATCAAAGATTTAATTAAGATTCTTAACCAATTATATTCAATAGCATGTACTGCATTAGGATTATTAATATAGATTCATTCTTATCATCTAGAATCACAAAATAATCCTTAAGTTGGCCCAAAAATTGTTTACATAGGAGTTTGTGTCATTAGATGAAACTATGTGCAAAATTATTTACTCAGCACTTGAAGGCTCTAATGATTGACATCCACTCTATCTTCAATGATAACACGGCCTCTAAATGACTTGGTATCCACTATTTACTCTACATCTGAGTCACTTGGCATGTATTAACTTTCTCATCACTAAAGTGTCTCGGCACTAAATGTTTTCTTGGCACATACTATGTATTTTTCTTGGAATTCATTATCTCACATCTTATGCTCAGCATACACTACTTACTTGGCATGCACTAAGTACTATTAAGAAATGACATTAAGTGTATTGGCACTCATATGTTAAAACCACAATGAGATCAACAAAATATGCAAGTGTTTATTTAATGTAATTTTCTATGCCAATATATGACTTAGTTTAGTATAATTAGGGGGCTTGTAATTGTTGAATCATTATCATTTTGGTATGGAGAAGATGGAGTAGTTGAGAGAGTGAAGTTTATCAGAGCTAGCAGCTAAGTGTCGGCTTGGGAAACAAGAAGGTTTCTTGGTGGCTTGCGAGTAGAAGTTTAGATTCTTCTTGAATTTCTCTACCAGATTGTGGATTTGTGATAGCTAGAGTTTTGTTTTTTGAGGTCTTATAGAATTATTACTAAAATTTATTTTTATTTTGCCATAACTTATAAGGCCTTACAATTGGGCATGTTAGATATAAGTCTTATGATTCTATTATAAGATATGGTATTTTTTAGTATAGAAATATTTGTGTTATTATTTATATCCATTATATTGTTAATTTTTTGGGGATAGGACATCTCCTTTGGGGATTCTCTTGCCTTGTATTATGTCAAGTGCTACCAGAGTGAAGGATTTCTCTGGTTGGAAATTATCAGAGAGAAGATTAGAGCTAATTTTCTTGTGGATTTGGTACTTTGGGTTGATGAAGATTTTGGAAGATGCCTTTGAGAAGAAAAGACCATAAGGTGCTTGATGATCTATGTGATGTTGTGGAGACTAGGATTTTAGAGAATATTATATCATATTTTAGATCTAAGATGGAGTTGATGAAGAATGAGAACATGAGGGCTTTTGTTGGTGTACCTAGGAATATGAGTACTGGAGATGGTTATGAAGAAGATGCTAAAAACTTTGAATTGTCTAGATCTAGTTGTCAAGATAGAACATCTCACATGGAGGGACCTATGGAAGATAGGATAGGTTAGTTGGATAGATATGGATGTCACTTGAAGACGAAGCATACAATGAACATTTCTAATTTCTCAATTACTTTGAATATTAAAGACCTGATTGATTGGATTTGGTGAATTTGAAGACTAGTTTGAGTTAGAGGATATTGAAGATCTACACAGAGTAAGGTTGGCATAAAATAAGTTGAAATTACAATTTACACTGTGGTGGAAATAACTACAAAGAGATAGAGAAGGGGAAGAAAAAATGAAGAACTCTCGTTGGAGATTGATGGCAATAAATTTTAAGGCTAAATTTATTCATGTTTATTATGAACTTGAGTTGTTTAAGAAGATACAAAATCTAAAATAGAAGGATATAACTATGAAATATTTGATAAAGGACTTTTATAATTTGACAATTTGGTCTAGACGTAGAGAACTTTCCAACAAAAACGTGGCTAGATATATTAATTATTTGAGATTCAATATTAAAGATGAGATTGGTATGTTGAATATTTCTTTAGTTGAGGATTCTTATCAGTATGCTTTGAGGGAAGAAGAAAATTTGAAGAGAAGACATCAATGTAAGGAAAACAAGGAGCACTCTATGAAGGATATATAAATTGTTGAGAAGAAGAGAAGAATGAGTAAGGTTACATTTAAGGGTACTTTTTACAGATGTGGTGAATAATGATATAGATCTTTTCAATGTCCCAATGCTGATGGAAAGGTTAGAGATAAAAGAGATGATTCCATGGATGAAGTTGATCACTCTGTGAATGATCCTAATGTGGATGGGAACAATTTTCCAATTTGAAGTGTGTTTCTTGGTAAGAAGATGTTGGAACCTTGTCAAAAAAGGAATTTTTTAAGGATTGCATATAAATCTAGAGGCATGTTCTAGAATGTGATTGTAAATGGTGGTAGTACTAATAACCTAATTTATGGGGAGATGGTTTATAAACTTGGTTTGAAGAGAATGATAAATCCTTGTCCTTATAGGATGGGTTGGTTACAAGATGACCATGCTTTGGAAGTGAAGGGGCAATGTCTTGTTGATTTTTAGATTTGGCAATATCTTGATCAAGTGTTATGTTATATTATAAATATGAGTAGTTGTCACATATTACTTGGTAGACCTTTACAATATGATTATAGAGTTATACATGACTGTATCAAGAATGATTATATTATTTAGAAGGGTGGCATGAACCATTCCCTAATTCCTTTACAGAATGTAGAAGTTGGAAGGAGGAACTTGAATTTTAGTCACTAAGTTGAGTTGAAGGATTCTAGAAGGGTTAGAGATCAGTAAGGGAAATAGACTTATGATACACTAAGGAAGGATGAGAAGAATCAGAGAAAATAGATTACAGTTGCAAGAAAAGATTTGTAGAAGATCAAGAAAAAATGCAAGAGTATACAAGTGGATAGTGTGGAGGACATGTATGTGATGAACTATTTTAGGTTTTATGTATTGAACCCTAAAAGATGTTCTTCCATCCACCGAGAACACTTTCTTCACACCTAGGGTGTCTGATGTAAGAATATAGTGCAATAGTCTATAATCTTGTATTTAAGAGCTTTGAGCCTAGATTTGTAGAGTTTATTAGGATTAACCATGGACAAAAATAACAATTACATGCAAATATAGCCAATATCAAAAAATAATAAAGCGTATAAATGAGATCAAAAGACACAAAGATTTAATTTGCTTCACCCAATCCTTGGACTGCATCAACCAAAAACAAGTCCAATATCATTATTATCTAGTGATTACAATCCACAATCCCTTATAGGTCAATACCACCAAAAGAAGCTATAATATCACCATTTAATATGAAATCCCTAACCCTAAGCCTTTTTATACATTCTTTAACCATTTACAAAATTAGGGTTAGAATAAGTCATCTAATAGAACAATAGCAATTGATGCCTTTTACAATATAAGTTCATTTTTTTCTTTGGCGGTGCTACCCCCGAAAACTCCTATGTCAGTGTTTCCCCTTGGCCCCACCCTATACTATGATAGTGAGCACACCTGGGGCGCTATCATAGGACCTCATAGGGGTGCTTCCCCAAAACCCCTACAAAAATAATTTGGGGAGCAACTACATTGAATAAACCTTTGATGCTGATTATGCTCCACGTCACAACAATCTCCCACTTGGGGAGTGATTAAACTCTATAAAAATAATCTCCCATGTGGAGACTAATCTAAAGATGTAGCTTCCACTAGAATCTCAAACCACCTTGGACTATACTGTTCTTGTATTATGTTTAGTCTAGAAGACCAACCAAAGCTAAAGAAGATTTTAACTTCTCTATTGTTACTACTTTTGTAAAGATATATGTTAATTATAATCTGTAAGTATCTTCTCCATCTTTACTATCCATCATTCAAAATAGACCGAATGAAATGGTACCACAATTGTATGTGTTTTATATTTCAATGTAGACCAGAATGCTTTGGAAGATGAATGGCACTTTTTCTATTTGTAAAAATATAATTATCGCTCTTTGGGTGTCCCAATTCTTCCATGAAGAATTGAAGCCATATCATCTCCTTGGTTTTCTCTGTTGTAGCAACATACTCTACCTCTATAGTGGATAAAGCATTAACCTTCTATAGCTGAGAAACCTAGCTCACTACTACCCCACCAATAATAAATACATAATCTATAGTACTCTATCTAGTTTCAATATCCCCTGCCAAATATGAGTCAACATAGCCCTATAAATCAATAGTAGAGCTTCGAAAATGTACAGACTTACTAGATGTTTCTCTCAAATATCTAAGAAACTATTTAACTATATTCCAATGCTCAATTGTTGGATGACTCATATACCTCCTAACGACCCCCACTACATGTGTAATATTTGGCCTTGTACATACCATAGCATACATCAAGCTTCCTACAATTGAAGCATAAGGTACCTTGGGCATCTTCATCTCCTCTTCTTGTGTCTTTGGACACGCCACTTTAGTCAATTTCAAATAACCATGTAAAGGTATGCTGAAAACTTTAGCATTCTCCATAGAAAAACATTACAACACCTTCATAATATAATTAGCCTGAGATAATGTCAATTTTTTGTTTTTCCTATATTTCCAAATTTTCATACCAAGGATTTTCATTTTTGCCCCCAAATCCTTCATAGAAAATGAATGTGCTAATTGTTCTTTTAACCACTTAATGTGATCCATGTTAGACCCAGCTACAAGTATATCGTCAACATATAAATAGTTGTCATCATCTAACCTCTTAAAGTAATCACAATGATCTAATGACACCTACTATATCCATTCTTATGCATAAAACTATCAAATTTCATATATCATTTCTGAGGTGCTTTCTTAAAGCCACAAAAACTTTTCTTCAATATGTGCACTAGATTCTCCACACCTTGGACCTCAAATCCTTATGGTTGTGCCATATGTATCTCTTCATCCAAATCACCATGAAGAAAGGTTGTTTTAACATCAAGCTTCTACAAATGTAAATCTTCAATAGCCACAACACTTAAAACAACACAAATCGAAGTCATTTTAACAATAGGAGAAATTTTCTAAAATTAATGCCCTTTTTCTATGCAAATCCTTTTACCACTAAAATGACTTTAAATATTTTCTTGCATCCATTATCTTCTTTCAACCTATAAACCCATTTATTTTTTAGAGACCTTTTTACCTATAGGAAACTTGCATAAATCCCATGTCTTATTTTTTAGAAAAGAGTCCATTTCATCTTTCACTGTAGACTCCCACTAAATCTTTGCATCCACCTACACAACTTCGTCATAACATTCAAGTTCACCAAAATTAGTAATTAAAATAGAGCACAAAGAGGGAGAAAATCATTCTAGAGATCTAATTAGCCTTCTTCACCATCTAACATTCACTAGGGTGTGTGGTATTTTTTATTGTGATTATTTTAGATCATGAGGATCTGCTGGAACTTCATCATTTGGAGTATCATCCAGCACTACTAATCATTTTCTTTCTTCTCATTTTGTTGCAATAGATATTTGTACAACACTTTCTCATTGAATATGACATCCTTGCTTCTTACAATTTTATAATTTTCAAAATCCCAAAGGCTATAACCAAATTCATGAATGTCATATCCAAAAAATGCACATTTCTTTGACTTAGTTCCACCTTGGTTCTATTTTCAAAATATATATGTTCAAATGCTTTACAGCCAAATGTTTCAAGTAAAGAATAACTCACCTTTTTACTAGTCTATGCAATATTGATAGCCTCTACCTACATGTTTAGGGGTAACCCTGCATGAAACCTCATGCTTCTTGCATGCTCCATTATAGTGATTTGATAGGAAATTTAAGTGCAAAGAGAATTTTATGAAGTGCAAGGTTGCAAATGCCCTAAAATATGATTTTAAGGTATTTTGCAAAGTTTGAATCCAATTTTTAAGTGCTAAAAATTATAATTCAATTGCTAGTTAGACCATTTATGATGTGAGTGATAGACCATGGTATGTGTTCAAGAAACATCCATTTATTTCACTATTGGAAGACTCGTTAGGTGCATTTTCTCAAGTTCTAGAGAATGTGCTTCATGTTGAGGATAATAGAAGTTATATCAAAGATTGAGAGCATAGGAGATGAATATATTCACAAAGATTTGAGAACCATGTGTAATAGTGACCTATCCTTGAAATTTGAATATGCACACTTCAGCAACTAAATTCAATGAAATATATGATTTATACAAAATTTGATAATCACAATTGGACCTAAATCATTCTAAGTTGGGTACACAATGATTTGTTCTAGCTATGTGATGCATGGATGGTTATTGACAACGACCTAATTCACAAGGTCACAGGTTTGAGCAAAGAGGGATGTTGTTGGAAATATAAGAGGAGTAATTGAAAGGGAAGGGGTAAATCAGTTGCTACAAAATAAATCCAAGCTCCCTTTTCATGTCAGTATAAAATGCAAACAAATAGCTAAATACTACTGAAGCTTGATAAACACATAGAATTTTGTAACTCGATAGTAACTAGATCAACTTGGTAAAAGATTGACATATAAATCACTAGATGTTATCTATGATTACCATTACTTTAACTTAGTTGCAAACACATAAAGAAAATAGCATGAATAGATTTGACACAAAGATTTAACATGGAAACCTAATTTGGGAAAACCACCAATAGCAACTAGTTACTGATTTTCACTCTTTTAAAGTGAGCCCTATTAGGAGCCGACCCTGTTAAAGGTTACAAAACACAATGTTAGGTGTGAATCTATTAAAGGATTTAATCATCCTATTAGGAGTGCCCTAGTTTGAGGTTTTGACAACAATTCAATAGAATTCCCACCTTGTTAGAGGATTTACAAATAGTTGTTAAGCCAAATCGATTAAGAGATTTAGATCACTACTACAATGGTTAGAGAGTAACAATGAGATAACCTAATTTGAATGCAACTAATTTGCTGATTTTAGATCTCTGTTTTGGCTTGTACTTGATCCTTCCTGATAGAATATAGCTTTGCTACACCACAAGGATATTCAGCTTATCCTTCAAATTCGCTTCCTCTGCTCATTAATAGATCTTCTATCACATCATCATAATTCACACATTCTCTTCCACTTCCACTTTCACACTTTTTTGTACACTTTGAAATCACAACCTGACCTTATACCCTCCACTTTGTCAAGTTTACTCAAATACAACTTGCAATAATCAATATTCATCACCTTAGTCAACTGGAATCAATAGATAGATCTATTAATCCCAATACAAAAAATAAGAAAATCCTTCATTAGCCAACCTTGCTTAGTAGAAACTAACTCTAGAGTGATTTCCTTAATTAACCAATAGAAGCTTGGTTAGCACTACAAACTTACGAAAATCCTTTGGCAACTAACTGAGCTTGGTTAACCTTGGCTTTTTGCAACTTTTCTTTCAATGCCTAAATGAACTTGGTAGACACTGCCTTCTGAACTAGATAAACATAGGAATGCTTGGTAGACACTGAGAACTATCTTCACTGCTTGAGTGAGCTTAGCATTTATTTATTGATAATGATTATGAAATTTTTGTAACATTGAAGACAACACAAAATTAACCAATTGTATCCATAAATCACCCTTTTTGGCATTGATGTAAATACAACATGTCATAGCACAATGAAATTTTGGACTTGAAAACTCTGTCTATCAGTATGAGCTCTTCCTTTCATTAATTCTATTTGCAATGGTTGATACCAAGTTCATTTAGAACATCCTCCCTCTTTTAGCATACTACATCTATACAAGACTTCTCCCTCTCTGGTTTCTAACTTTATTTTGGTTTCAAAATTTCTCAGAGATTGATAATAAACTTCTCCCTCTTTGACAACACATGCAAAAGACAATAACTCTATAAATTCTAATGTACCTTAAGTACTAATTCATTTACAATAAACCTTTTCCAATTTTGCACTAATTGATTGATCTTCAATAGATTTTTATTGATACATTCACTAAACTTCATTTGGCAAATTTTAGATAGGGGAATGACCCCTAGCTTATCTATTAGATACAAAAATTCATCCTTAGGTAATATCTTGGTGACTATGTCTAAAATCTATTCCTTTGTATTCACATATTCCAATCTAACTTCTTTATCTTGCACCACTTCTCTTAAGAAGTGATAATTAATAGCAATGTGCTTTGTTTTGGAATGCATCACTAGATTCTTTGATATGTTGATTGCATTGGTGTTATCACAATATATGAAAACTGGATCTTTGATTTCTACCTTCATTCCTTCCAACATTTTTTTGAACCAAACAATGTTAGAGAAATTGATTTCTGCTACTACATATTCTACCTCTACTATGGATTGAGAAGTAAAAATTTTCTTCTTTCTTGTCCAAGACACTAATCTCTTACCAAGAAAGAATGCTCCACCACTAGTGTTTTTTCTGTCATCAAGATTTCCTACCCAATCAGCATTAACAAATACTTTCAAGTCAAAATTTCCTCCAAGTTTATACCATAAACCATAGTCTTCAGTACCTTTTAGATACCTCATGATTCTCTTGATTGCCATCATGTGATTTTCTTTGGGATTTTTTGAGAATCTTGCCACTATTCCAACTACTAGAGTAATATCAGGCCTTGTGTGAACTACACACTGCAATTTTCCATTCATTGATTTGTAAGTGTTCTTATCTACTTCTTTGGAATCATCATTTTTTGAAAGCTTATGTCCAATAGAAATAGGTGTTCCAACTAGTCTTGAATCTTCCAATCCAAATTTCTTCAATATCTCCTTGATATACTTAGATTGAGTGATATAGATACCATTCTTATTCTATTGTATTTGCAATCCAACAAAGAATTTTATTTCACCAAACATGGACATCTCAAATTCTTTTCTCATTTCTTCTGAGAATGGTTTGCAAAAATCATCGTTTCCTATAAATGAAGTATCATCAAAAAATATTTCTATTAACACAATCTTCTTCTTTGGTCCTTCCTTGATATATAGACTACTATTATCATTGGTTCCTTGAAAACCAATCTATACCAAGTAATTATGGAGTCTTTCAAACCAAGCTTTGGGAGCTTTCTTAAGACCATACAAAGCTTTTTTTAGTTTGCAAACCATGTCGCATTTTATCAGATCTACAAAACCTTCAGGTTGTTCAATGTAGACTTTCTCATCAAGAATTACATTCAAGAATGCAGATTTAACATCCATTTCATATACTTTAAATCTTCTATGTGAAGTATATGCTTGTAAATTTCTAACACCTTAATGTCTTGCTACAGGAGCAAAAGTATCGCCATAATCAATACCTTCTTCTTGAGAGTAACCTTTTTATACCAATCTTGATTTTCTTCTTAATACCTTTCCATCTTCATTCAACTTATTCCTAAATATCCATTTTGTACCAATTACATTTTTATTCTTGGGTCTAGGAACAAGAGTCTAAGTTTCATTCTTTTCTATGTATTCTATCTCTTAATTCATTTCTTTAATCCAACTTTCATTTTCTAGAGCATCTTTAACACTTCTAGGTTCAAATTTAGCAAGTAAACATGTAACTTTTAATTTTCTTCTTTTCATTGTTCCATCTAATTTATCTCCAATGATCTGATTAGGTGCATGATGTCTTCTAAAATATCTGTCTAATATAGGCTCCTTAGTCCTTGAATGAGTTCCACCATCTTCTTCTTGAATTTTAGTTTTATGCATAGGTCCTTCTGTCTATGAATCGGGTCCATTAGGCTCAATTTGAACTAGCTTAGTAGCCATAAATTGTGACTTGAGTCCTTGTAGCTTAGGTTACACTGTCTGAAACTCAGTAGCTATTGGATTTTATGTTGATTCAAGAGTTGAAGCATTTTCTTTCAGGTAGATTGAGAAGGGTATCAAGTTCATAGTACATGAATCTTCTATAGTCTTCAGGATCCTTGCTACTTTCTTCTTCACTCTTTTTTGCATACTCATCAATTCTAACATGTGCACTTTCTATAATTTTGTGAATGTATAAGTTCATGCATCTCTATGCTTTAAATTCTACAAGAGTAACCTAGAAATATGCCTTCATCACCTTTTACATCAAATTTTCCTTTTCTAGATTCTTTCAATATGTAATATTTGTTGCCAAATACTTTCAAGTAACTCACATTAGGTTTGTAGCCATACCATAGCTGATAAGGTGCCTTGTTTAAATCTTTCTTCAACTGAACTCTATTCAAGGCATGAACTACAGTGTTGATACCTTCCTTCTAGTATTAGAAAGCAACATTCTTTTCAATGATCAGGTTTCTTGCACAATCCATAATAGATCTATTTCTTCTCTCTGTTATACCATTCTACTATGGTGTACCAAGGGTAGATACTTGTCTTTTGATTCCTCTTTTAATGTAGAAATTTTTGAATTCATAGGAAATGAATTCACCACCTCTATCTAATCTTAGTCATTTCAACTTCTTTCCAGTTTCTTTTTCTACTCTTGCCAGATACCACTTGAATTTTTCAAATGCTTCTTATTTCTCTTTTAGATACAATAGTATCATTGTTATAGAGTAGTCATCAACAAAGAGAATGAGAAACATTTCTTCACTATAACTCGTTATTCCAATAGGTCCACATAAGTGTGTATGAACAATTTCCAAGACTTCTTCTGACTGATAGTCTTTTCTTTTTAAGTTTGTCTTTCCCATCTTACTAATTTGATAATTCTTGCATAGACCCATGTTAGGCTTCTTCAAACTAGGAATACCTCTTACTCTTTTGTTTTCTTATCTTAACTAGATTGTCAAAATTTTCATGACATAGCCTTTTGTTACATAACCAACTTTCCTCTACTTGAGAAATAAAACATGAACAATCATTGAGATAAAGATAAAATAGATTACCATTTGTTTGCCGACCAGAACCACCCAAATTTACTTTCCTATCCAGTAATTTGGCCTATCCATTCATGATTTCTACCTTGATTCCAATGTTAGTCAAGTGTGCGACACTTAGTAGATTATGTTTTAATCCTTCAACCCAATAGACATTGTCACATACAAGTTCTTTAGTTAACAAGATACATCCTCTTCCTTTTATGTTAGAAGGTTCATTGTTTCCAAACCTTACACTACCTCCATCATAATATTCTATATGCTCAAATTTTGTTTTGTCACCAGTCATATGATCTGAGCAGCCACTATCAATAATCCATATATCATTTTTGGTAACATCAAAGATAAGTGCCATCTTATCTCCTTCCTCATCAGATTCATCTTTTACGGCTATATAAACCATTTCGTCTTCACTATTATCAGAATCTTTAGCTTTGAAACAAGATTTCTTACCTTTGTCTTTGAAGTTCTTGTAGTTCTTGGAGTCCTTCTTGCCTTTATACTTAATGCTTTTCTTCTCATCCTTCATTACCTTTTTTGGACACCTAGCAGCAATGTGACCAATTTCTTCACATGAAAAGCATATCAAAGGAACTTTATCTTTGTACTTTCCTCTTCCTTTGGAATACTTTCTTGCAAGTAGGGCTTCAATAACTTCAAGATCATTGTCTACACTTTGTTTTGGTGATCTATCTTCTTCACTTCCTAATTGACTAGATTTTGAATTTTTACCCTTTTCTTTGAGTGAAAGTTTAGCTTTAAATGTAGATTCAATATTCTTTGAAGTAGGAACACAATTATCATAATTGTCTAACTCAAAAGCTATTAATCTTCCAACTAGAGCATCCAACCCTATTTTACTAGTGTGTTCACATCTTGTTTCTTGAATAGTAGATACTCTAATTGCATAAATGGAAAGAAGAGTTCTAAGCACTTTACTTACAATAGTTTCCTCCTTGATGTGCCCTCTAGATGCTTTGATTGCACTTATACTAGCCTTGATTTTTTTCACATATTTTTCAATGTTTTCATATTCTCTCATTTTCATTTGATCAAATTGTCCTCTACGAATTTTTTCTTTCACTTTTCCTACATTTTCATCTCCTCCATAGATATATTTCAGTTTGTTCCACATTTCAAAATCAGTTTTGCAATCTTTCACCTCATCAAATTCTGCATAATTGAGATCAGATGCGATATCAATCATCATGATATTATAATTCTTCTTTCTTTAACTGATAATGTTCAAGTGGGAGTCTTATATTTAGAATCAATATACTTGCAACCCAAATAATTAATGGTAGCTAGATGTAATCTCATAAGTCCCAGCCATGCTACAAAGGTTTCTCTATTCAACTTGGGAATCTCTCTTTTGTAACACATCTTGATATTTAGCTTAGGTCCTTAAAACCTTCTTTGCAAGCACCAAAATCTCTAATACTAATTGTTGGAAATATAAGAGTAACTCAAAGGGGAGCCAAGAATCAATTACTAAAAAAATTAATCCAAGATCCCTTTTGATGTTAGTAAAAAATGCAAAAAAATAACTGAACACTATTGAAGCTTGGTAAACACACAGAATGTTGTAACTTGGTAGTAACTGGATCAGCTAGGTAAAAGATTAACATATAAATCATTAGATGTTATCTATGATTATCATTACTTTAACTTAGTTTCAAACACATAAATAAAATAGCATGAACACATTTGACACTAGGATTTCGGAATAACCACCAATAGCAACTAGTTACTGATTTTTAGTCTTTTGAAGTGAGCCCTGTTAAGAGCCAACCCTTTTAAAGGTTACAAAACACACTGTTAGGTGTGACCCTATTAAAGGATTTAATTACCTTGTTAGGAGTGGCTTGTTTAGAGGTCTTGAGAACAATTCAATGGAATTTCCACCTTGTTAGAGGATTTACAAATAACTATTAAGACAACTGTTTTAAGAGATTTAGATCACTACTACAATGGTTAGAGAGTAACCATGAGATGACCTGATTTGAATGCAACTAATTTGTTGATTTTAGATCTCTCTTTTGGCTTGTACTTTATCCTTCTTGATCAAATTTGGCTTTGCTGCACCATAAGGATATTCAACTTATCCTTCAAATTTGCTTCCTCTTCTCATTAATAGATCTTCAATCACATCATCATAATTTCCACATTCTCTTGCACTTCCACTTTCACACTTGCTTGCACACTTTAAAATCACAACTTGACCTTATACTTATACCTTCGACTTGCTCAAGTTGGCTCAAATACAACTTACAATAATCAATACTCATCACCTTAGTCGGCTAAAATTAATAGATAGATCAATTAAAATCAATACAACAAAATAAAAAAATCCTTCATTAGCTGACCTTACTTAGTAGAAACTAACTTTGGAATAATTTCCTTTGTTAACCAACAAAAGTTTGGTTAACAATGCAAACTTATAAAAATCCTTTGGAAACCGAGTGAGCTCGGTTAACACTAGCTTTCTGCAACTCTTCTTTCGATACCCAGTTGAACTCAATAGACACTACCTTCTAAACTAGACAATCATAGGAATGCTTGGTAGACATTGACAATTGTCTTCATTGCTCGAGTGAGTTTAGCATATACTAACTAATAATGATTATGAAATTTGTGTAACATCAAAGAAAACACACAATTAACCAATTATATCCACTACATGCAATCCTATAAATGAGAAGAATGTTACAAATATGATTGAGACAAACCTAAATACAAGGTTTGATTGAAGAATCATGAAGGTAGATTCCATTAAAGACAAAGAAGTAAAGTCATTAAGAAAGATATTATAGTATAATTTCAACCATGGATCAAGGATAAACTTAGGACCACTTGGATTTTTCATGCAGCTTATGTAATGGTAGTTCAAGGGGGAAAAGTTAATCTCTATTACATTATCATAGTACAATTATTGGATAACACTGCCAAAGTGAAGGAAAAAAAGAACATAGTTTTTAAATTTCAGTCCCTACTAACTCATTTATTTCTCTATGCTACAAAGAAGTTTCTTGGAATGGCAAACTAGGATAGCAATGAGTGTGCAATGAATATGGTGACTCAATGCTATAGATCAAAGTTGGAGAATGTCAAAGATTATGACATAGATAGAATGGTAAAAAGTTTCTAGTCAAAAATGAAATAGAGGTATAGAATACCTCCCTCAATGGTAGAAAAGTACATTGAAGAGTTATGCTTCATTGTGAAGATAGACAATACCTGTATGGAAGCTATGGTACCAAGGGTTAAGTTCATAGAGCCCATCAGATATTAGATGAGCACAGAGCTCATAGAATGGTATGTGTAGATCATAATCCAATTAGAAAAGGACATTGAATGCCCTAAATGGGGAACCTATCAGGAGAAAATGAGAATAGTTTAGTTAGAACTATGCAACAAAAAGGAAGAAAGTGGAAAAGGTGATAGAAATTTCATCCTTAAGGAATTAGGCATGACCAAAGAGGTATTTAATGAAGAAAAAGGCATTTCCCTAGAAATGAAAGAAATTAGATAGACTAAAGTGATTGCAACAACTCCTATTGTTGTTGCAGGACCTTCAGAAGGTCTGACTATAGCATAACCATGTGCACAGGCCTACATCATTCCATATGTAGTAGTTGCACAAGTGTAACTAGTTAGAACAATAGGTGATCATCCTAAGAGGCAACCAAAGGTAGAAGCACATGTTGCATAGAGAAACTCGATGAGATTGGTAAAGTTTAAGAAAGAACCTACACCATCCACCAATAAAAGGGTCAAGTAGACAACTAGTGGACTAGGCAAGAGAAGGACAATTATGTAAATAAGTGATTATAAGGAATTAGAAGAAGAAATTGAATATAGACCAGTTGAACAAGATGTGCAAGAAGGTAGAACATCAGTTAGAAAGAGCGGATGAGAGCCTAAGATAGAAAACCATAACATGCAAATAATAAATGATGGTAATTTTGTTCAATTAAATAAGTATTATAGCTTATATATTAACATTTATAGAAGGGAATTAGAAAATATCATTGTAAGAAACATGATTATGAGGTATAAGAAGTTTGAGAATATTCAAAATAAGATACTCGAAGACCTATATAATAGGTTAATAAATAGGAAGAAGAGAGTATTGGAAGAAGATTTGAATTGGAGGATCACAATGATAAGTAAAATATGTGAAGTTTACTGTAAGGAGGATTCAGATAGAATTTTGAAGAGTATTAAACCCTTTCTAAGGATTAGAAGAAGAGAAATTCCTCTAATGGGAAGCCATTATGAGGATGTTAGGAAGGAAACTAAGGAGATAATTATTAAATTCATGTCTACAATGCCTAAGGTGAGTGTGTAGTCAAATCCTGATAAGCCAATGTATGTGTAAACTAGTACACCTTCCAGTAATGAGGAAGAAGTAAAAGAAACACAATAGGCACTTTATCCATCACATATAGTTATGGGTACTAAATTCATGCAATTAGATAGTGCACACATAACTATAGATGAAAATGAGAATACTTTTGTAGGCTATGGAAAAAATAGTGTTGGCAATATTAGAAATATTACAACTTACAGTAGCTTAGATGAAGATGAAGAAGAAGAGAAGAAGAAACATGATGAGAAAGAGATTAAGAAAGAAGAAAAGAAGAAAGAAACAAAGAGAAAAGAAGAAGCAAAGAAGTTAGAGAAAGAAAATAAAATGAAAGTGGAGAAGAGAAAGAGGGAAGAAGAAGCAAAGAGAAAGAAGGAAGAAGAAGAAAAAATGAAGAAAACAGGCAAGGAAAGGATGAAGCAAGCTGAAGAAGATGCAAGGAAAGAAGTTGAAAGATTGGAAGAAGAGAAAAAGAAAGCTAAGGAAGAGAAGAAGGTCTGATGCAGGAGCATCCAGAGGTATAAGGGCAATCCTGTGTCACCCAAAAAAATGTACTTAGACTTAGTTTCTGTTTCATGTCTTTACATTTTTGGATACCCATTTGGCTCAAATAAAGGTTCCAACTCTCATAGTTCAACTATCAGTGCATTTGAAAATCCCAAAAAAATAGGAGCATGCAATTTGGCCATCATTTTGGTGACCTAGAAGGTGTGAATTGGCCAGATGAATGTAATCATGATTTAGAGCATTCTAGAAAAAGAATCAGGTCAAAAGGCCCCACGGTTTGAAAGTTATTGCAAATTTTTGGGTTTTGGAGACCTCCTAAGAATGCTTCAAAGTCAGGTTTGGGGCATTAAATGACCCCAAAAAGGGTCGAAAAATGGGGGACAAGTGAAGCTGGTCCATCGGGCTATAGAGCGCTTTGAGAGCTTTCCAAAAATGTAAACGGTTCGTCAATCGGAGCTACGGTTCAAAAGTTATGCCTCCCGGAAGTTCGGTTACCATTTCTGGAGTCTTCTAGATTTGCACCGACTTCTAACGCAGCTTTTGGAACCTTCTATTTTGTCGATGGATGCCTACTAGCACTTTCTAGAATGTACTCCTAGTCCTTAACCCTCCAGGGTCTATTTAAGGAGATTTCTGGCATTGTAAAAGGCAGTTCGGATTGGAGCTTGAGAGGAGGTGCTAAAAGGAGAAATATTCTCCAGATGTATGCTATTGTAAGCCTGTAGGGCATGTTCTGAAGTTTATTTTCTCTGCACTGTTTGTATTAGCTTATTTTCTCAGTTAATATAATTCCCCATTTCTATTGTGTCTATTCTGTTGTTGGGTTGTGTCCCCATCAAGTGGTATCAGAGCAGGTTTTCTTGAGTGTGTAGACAGAGCGCCGACTGTGAGGCAATTTGCACCAGGACTGTGTGGTTGTGGGTTTGAGTTAGAAGATGCCTCCATGAAGAGAGCGTGGCGAAAGGGCTAGAGCTATTGATCCTGAGGAGGTTAGAGCCCTCCAGAGACAGGTACAAGCATTGCAAGAGGAGCTTCGTAGAGGAGCAAATATTGCCGTAGATGACAATAGTGAGGATGACAATGAAGAGGAAGTAATGGAAGTTGATGGGGAAGTTCTAAATCCTATAGAGGAAAGGCTTTTTAGGGCCATTACTAGGTTTGGGAAAAGACCTACAATTGAAGTGGGTATATTTTTGGGAAATTTGAAACCAAATGAGTTGATCGATTGGATCAATGAACTGGAAGAATACTTTGAGTATGAGGATATAAGGGACGCAGATAGGGTTAAGTTTGCAAAGGCCAAACTGAAAGGCCATGCCAAAATTTGGTGGCAAGAGGTTCAACTGGAAAGACATAGAAGAGGAAAGGAGAAGATCACAAGATGGGATCGCATGGTGGAAAAATTGAAGAAGCAGTTCATTCCTGTGGACTATGAGCTTGATCTGTTTAAGAAGATGCATGGGTTAAAGCAAGCAGGAAGATCAGTCCAAGATTATACAGAGGAGTTTTACCGACTGCTGATTAGAGCAGGGCATGCAGAAGCAAATAAGGAGAAGGTTGCTCGTTATATCAGTGGGTTACGACCTAGCATCCAGGAGGAATTAAGTCTGGTAAGAATGACCAGCGTTGAAGAAGCATACCAGTTTGCCCTACGAGTTGAAGAGGAGCTGAGTAAAAGGTTTGAAGGAAGACAAAGAGGGTGCGGTCAAGGAGGAAGGGGCAGCGGTAGATCATCTGGAGGCTGCAATGAAACGCAAAATAAAAATGAAGATGAGGGTACTAGCAGGAACCAGAGGAATGAGGGTTTCAACCGCTTCCGTGATCAAGACTTTGGAAATCAAAGAGAAAGAGGTAGAGGACGTGGACAAGGAAGAGGAGGCTTCCGTGGTACCTGTTTCCATTGCAATGAAGAAGGTCATCGTGCCTTTGAATGCCCTCAACGACAAGGAAGGACAGATAAGAGAGTTGAGGGCCAAGCTAGGGTTGCTCATGTGGATGAGGATGCATAATCATCACATTCAGAGGATGCAGAAAGAGGAGAGACCTTGGTAAATGAAAGAGTTCTACTAAGTGGTGAGAATGAACCAGGACTACGAAGGAGTTTGTTCCGTACCAGATGCAAGTGTGAGGATAAATGTTGTGATGTGATCATTGATGGTGGTAGCACTGATAACTTGGTATCAGAAGAGATGGTCTCTAAGCTAAAGCTCAAGAGGGAGAAACATCCCCAGCCCTATCGGATTTCTTGGGTAAAAGATGATCATAAGGTCCTGGTAATTGAACAATGTTTAGTAAAATTCAAAATTGGGAGTTACCATGATGAAGTTCTCTGTGATGTTATTTCGATGGATGTTTGCCATCTATTGTTGGGTAGACCATGGCAGTTTGATAGACATGCAATACATGATGGACATGCAAACACATACTCTCTGACAAAGGATGGAGTTTGCCACAAATTGAAACCCATGAAAAAGGAAGGTGAAAAGGTATGTAGCAGTGCTAGGATTTGCCTTGTTGAAGGGAGGAAGTTTTTAGATGGCATGAAACATCAGCGTATGTGCTATGCTTTGATTCCTAGGAAAGATAAAGAAGGTAGTAGTGAAATACCATTTAAAGTTTCAGATTTACTAGTAGAATTTGGAGATATTATCTCTGATAATGTTCTAGATGGATTGCCACCAGTAAGTCAAATCAGTCGTCAAATAGATCTGATTCCAGGAGATAGTTTGCCTAACAAGGCTGCTCACAGGATGACTCCTACTGAAACAGAGGAGCTAAATAGATAGGTTCAGGAGCTGTTGAGGAAGGGCTTGATTCGAGAGAGCCTGAGTCCATGTGTAGTACCTGCAGTACTTGCACCAAAGAAGGATGGAGAGTGGAGGATGTGTACAGATTCTCGAGCTATAAATAGGATAACCATCAAGTACCAATTTCCTTTACAAAGGATGGATGATCTTATGGACTGCTTGAGTGGAGCTCAGTACTTCACAAAGATAGATCTAAAGAGTGGCTATCATCAGATATGGATTCGAGAAGGAGATGAGTGGAAAATAGCCTTCAAGACCAAGGAGGGTCTTTATGAGTGGTTAGTCATGCCCTTTGGATTGACGAACGCCCCAAGCACTTTCATGCGGCTCATGAATGAGGTACTTAAGAAGTTCTTGGGAAAATTT
Source organism: Cupressus sempervirens (assembly GCA_028749045.1). Lineage (NCBI taxonomy): Eukaryota > Viridiplantae > Streptophyta > Pinopsida > Cupressales > Cupressaceae > Cupressus > Cupressus sempervirens. The sequence goes on along the minus strand of CM053783.1, from coordinate 737,352,531 downwards.
GTTATTGTCTCTTTGGATGATATTTTAATTTTCAGCAAGACTTTGCAAGAACATTTACTGCATATTCGTAGTGTCCTTGAAAGGCTAAGGGAAGAGAAACTATTAATTAATCTAAAGAAGTGTGTCTTTGCAAAAAGGGAGTTAGTCTATTTGGGATTTGTTATATCACCTAAAGGTCTCAAAATGGATCCAAAGAAGGTAAAAGCCATCTTGGAATGGCCTACTCCAAGGTCTGCTACTGAGGTAAGATCATTTCATGGTCTGGTTAGTTTTTACAGGAAGTTTATTAAGAATTTCAGTGGCATATGTGCACCTCTAACAGATACAATAAGAGGGGATAGAAAAGAGTTCAAATGGACTGTAGCAGCTGCGAGAACTTTTGAATTGCTGAAGAAGAAGGTGACAGAACAGCCTGTGTTGGCACTTCCAGATTTTAGAAAAGTATTCCAGGTGGATTGTGATGCTAGTGGTAGCACTATTGGGGCTGTATTAAGCCAAGAAGGTAAGCCTATTGCATATTTTAGTGAAAAATTGAATGATGCAAAGAAGAAGTATTCTGTTTATGATCAAGAGTTCTATGCAATAGTTCAAGCCTTAAAAAAATGGAGGCATTATTTATTGCCAAAGGAATTTGTTTTGTATACTGATCATCAGGCATTACACTACCTAAATAGCCAAGGTAAATTGAATCAGAGGCATATGAAGTGGGTAGAATTCTTGCAGAGTTATACATTTGTGTTGAAGCATAGAAGTGGAAAATCTAACAGGGTTGCAGATTCATTAAGTAGGAGACAGTTGTTGCTTACAACAATGCAGGTTGAAGTAGTTGGGTTTGATGAACTCAAGAATTTGTACCCCGAGGATCCTAATTTTGCTGAAGCATGGAAAGCTTGTAAAGAACCTATTGTTGTAGATAGAACCAAGTGGTTAGACTATTTGATTCAGGATGGCATGTTGTTCAAAGGTAGTCAATTGTGCATTCCAAGGAGTTCCATGAGGGAATATCTGATTAAGGAGAAACATAGTGGAGGGATGGCAGGACATTTTGGTCGGGATAAGACCATTGCCATTCTTAGAGAACATTATTTTTGGCCTCAAATTACACAGGATGTGAAAAAGTTTGTACAGAGTTGCCAGGTTTGTCAAGTGGCCAAGGGGTTTAGTCAAAATGCTGGCCTATATCAGCCATTGCCTGTTCCATCAAGGCCATGGGAGGACATAAGTATGGATTTTGTTCTTGGATTTCCAAGAACACAAAGGGGTAATGACTCAGTATTCGTGGTGGTTGATAGGTTCTGCAAAATGGCACATTTCATTCCATGCCACAAAACTCATGATGCTGTCCATATTACAGACTTGTTTTTCAAAGAGGTGGTAAGACTACATGGACTTCCAAGGAGTATAGTTTCTGACCGAGATACTAAATTTGTGGGGTATTTCTGGAGGACATTGTGGAAGAAGTTGAGAACAGACTTGAAATTTAGGTCCACGCATCACCCACAGACTGATGGACAAACAGAAGTGGTAAATAGAAGTCTGGGCAATTTGCTGAGATGTTTAGTTGGAGATAAGCCCAAGGGATGGGATTTGATTGTACCACAGGCAGAGTTTTCTTATAATAATTCTATAAATAGGAGTACTGGAAAATCACCATTTCAAATTGTATATGGAGATAGCCCAAGGACTGCACCAGAATTGAGGAAGATAGAACAAGGGGAGAGAACAAGTGCTGAAGCTGAGGAATTTGCTGAACACATCAAGCATCTACATGAGGAGGTTCAAGCACACATTATCAAGATGAATCAAGAGTATAAAGCTAGGGCTGATGCAAGGAGAAGACATAAGGAATTCCAAGTAGGGGATCTAGTCATGGTGCACTTGCGAAAAGAAAGATTTCCAGTTGGTACTTACAACAAGCTAAAAATGAAGAAATTTGGCCCCTACAAAATTTTGAAGAAACATAACTCAGGAAATGCATATGAGGTGGAGCTGCCAGATGGTATTCACATTTCTCCCATTTTCAACATTGCAGATTTAACAGAGTATCATGATGATGGTGCAAATGAGGGTCTGGTTTTAGAGCCATGTCCAATTCCTGCTTCTAAGAAGGAGGAGATAGAAGACATTCTAGATCATCATGTGGGTAGGAGTACCAAAAATAGGCAGTATGAAGAGTATTTGGTCAAATGGAAAGGACGGCTGATCAAGGACTCAACTTGGATTTCAGCAGCTGAGGTTTCCCATTTGGGATTTCCTCTACCATCCATAAAGTGACAGGGTCACTTTTCAATCTACCCTGGGTGTCTGATGCAGGAGCATCCAGAGGTATAAGGGCAATCCTGTGTCACCCAAAAAAATGTACTTAGACTTAGTTTTTGTTTCATGTCTTTACATTTTTGGATACCCATTTGGCCCAAATAAAGGTTCCAACTCTCATAGTTCAACTATCAGTGCATTTGAAAATCCCAAAAAAATAGGAGCATGCAATTTGGCTATCATTTTGGTGACCTAGAAGGTGTGAATTCGCCAGATGAATGTAATCATGATTTAGAGCATTCTAGAAAAAGAATCAGGTTAAAAGGCCCCACGGTTTGAAAGTTATTGCAGTTTTTTGGGTTTTGGAGACCTCCTAAGAATGCTTCAAAGTCAGGTTTGGGGCATTAAATGACCTCAAAAAGCATCAAAAAATGGGGGACAAGCAAAGCTTGCCCAAAGGGCTATAGAGCGCTTCGAGAGCTTTCCAAAAATGTAAACGGTTCATCAATCGGAGCTACGGTTCAAAAGTTATGCCTCCTGGAAGTTCGGTTACCATTTTTGGATTCTTCTAGATTTGCACCGACTTCTAACGCAGCTTCTGGAACCTTCTATTTTGTCGGTGGATGCCTACTAGCACTTTCTAGAATTTACTCCTAGTCCTTAACCCTCTGGGATCTATTTAAGGAGATTTCTGGCATTGTAAAAGGCAGTTTGGATTGGAGCTTGAGAGGAGGTGCTAAAAGGAGAAATATTCTCTAGATTTATGCTATTGTAAGCCCATAGGGCATGTTCTGAAGTTTATTTTCTCTGCACTGTTTGTACTAGCTTATTTTCTCAGTTAATATAATTCCCCCTTTCTATTGTGTCTATTCTGTTGTTGGGTTGTGTCCCCATCAAGGTCGTAGAACTAAAAGTAGTTACACCTATTCCTATAGTAACTACAATCATAGTAGTAGCAGTAGTATCAATACCATCAAATGATGATGATGATCAAAAAGGATTAATGAGATTAGTGAGAAAATTATTTGAGAAGAACAAATCTGTAAAGTCTTTGTAAAAGACTCTTGCTGAATTTTTGGATAGAATGTAGAAGATAGTTAGTAAAAGTGTAGTTAATTCAAGCTTACAGGTAAAGGCCAAAGAGTTGGTGAAAATCTTTGACGATGATTACACAACTTTAGCAGAAGTAGCTTCAATAGAAGCACAAATAAAACATGATACAACACTATTTGATATAGTGTACACCAATGTGAGAAATAACTTGAAGGTACTTGATGAAAAAATCAAAGAACTAAGGAAAAGCATCGATGAAGGGAAGAAATTTTATGGATAGTGTGCATTTTCATACAAGTACCTAACTGACTTTGAAAACCAAATAAAGGGTAAGTTAAGTGAACTTGAATCACTCACTATGAAATTAGAGCTCCCAGAGACCAGCATTGAAAAGTGTAGAATAGAAGTGGAGAAGATTTGTAGTGTGATTAGAGGATTGGAATCTGATAAGGAAAAGGTAGCAAAGCAATTCTCTAGAATTAGAGAAATTTTCATCACCAAAATCAGTATTAAGTAGAGGCAACTAGAGGAATGTCTTGCAACAAAGACTTCCTATGATAAGTTTTCCCATACTAACTTGAGTGTAATTGAAGTGGCATCTATACACACTAATTAGTATTTTTGATACAATAAAGGAGAACTAGGAAAAGGAAGTGGATAGGCTAAAACTTGTTTATGTAGATTATTTTTCCAAGATAACAAGTTGATCAGTAGTACGTCACCCAGTCTTGGATACAATTTTTGACACTTTTATCATTGATGTTAAAGGGGAAGTAATATGTAAAGGAAAATTGAATGTATTGTATATGTAAGGGGGAGTACACTTATGTACTTATGAATCAATGTAAAGAAGAGATAAGGAATGTAATGATCCATCAAAACATGAATAAAGTTGTTATGTTTTGAAGGCAATTTTGTATAGTTACTTTTATTTGTTTTTGTTATGTATGACATTATTTTGGGACTTAGCCAATCCTCCCAAATGTTACCATCAATGTAAAATGGGGATATTGTTGGAAATATGGTTAGATAGATGTATTAAGTGTTGTCATTTATTGTAATATATATTAAACATTTCATTTATGCATCTAGAGATAGAAAATTATCTAAGTGTTAGACATTTTACAAAACCATAGAGAGTTGATGTGATGTGTACAGATGACTCATTAAGAGTTCACTTATATGTAGTTGAGAAATTTTTTTATGATAGTTTCATGATGATGTATACCAATGTGTAGGTGTGTACATATAATATATCACAAGTTATGATTGAAATACCAGTACATGTATTTAACAGAGTAGAACATAGCATAGTAGAGAATTGGGTTGTACAATGTAAGGAATTATTTTGGTAACAAAGTAATTATTAAGTTATAATGAGTCAACTATGTTTATATTATTCCATAATTTATTTTATATTATTCCAAGCGTATGAAAGCATGAAGGTTGACTAAGAAATGAATTATGAATGTGTGAGGTATAAGCAGAGATCTTATCTTACAAAGTTAAGTGTGCGACATATGTATGATCTATGTGATATTTGTGATTGATGTGAAGTCAATGAGATGATATGTGAACTGCATCTAATTTATGATCAAAGAAAGTGTGAAATACAACAAACATAAACTATTGTATGTATATCTATTCTTGTGAAGAACTGAATTGTATAATTGCATGTTAGGGTAGTGGGTTCTTCTTCCATACTTTGTATTTGATGTACCAGCTCCTTAAAAAGTTGAAACAACTCCTAAAAAGGTTCAGGCTTCTAACAAGGCCTGGTCCTCTAACAAGAACTCGAGACACTATATGTATTTCATAGACTCCTAACTGGGTCAATATCCTTAATAGGATCCTATTGTTTAGTAAATCATCTAGTGGGTATCATCCCTGTCTTAGTATTATCTATTTCTAAAATTCCTTATACATATATATACACAAGCTCTAATTTCTCATTTTTCTTTTCCTTCCCACTCCTCACAAAACTTACTCTCTCTTTTTTTCCATACACACAACTTTCACATAAATCCATATCAGCACATTTTAGACCTAGTAAACTTGCTTTGAGTGAAGTAATTTCATACCTTTCTCACTCATGTGCCCAAGTTTGATAGTGCCATAGTGTTGTATCAGAATTTACAACAACTATTTGTTCTCCCTCCTCAACTACAGCAACTATTCCTAAACATTCATTTTTCTCTAAAATAATTGAAGTAGAAGGAACAATATGACCTATACAAAGATATAAGTTTCCTACTTTCACACCTTTTGCTACTACAAGGGAACCTTTTGAAACCTTTGAATTTTTATCATTAAAAATAACTACACAACCCTCATCATTGATTTGCCTTGGTGAAACTAAATTCCTACTTAGGCTTGGAACATGTCTTACCTCATGTAGTAGCCAATGATTCCCATTTTTCAACTTAACCTTAACTTTTCCCTTTCCAACAATCTGATAGGGTTCATTATCCCCCAAATAAACAAGACCAAAATCGCCTTGGAAATAATCAATAAAATCACCTATGTGAGGTGTAGCATTAAATGAAGCCTGAGAATCTAAAACCCATGAATCATCAACACTTTCTAAAGAAAGAAGCAAAGCATCCTCTTTGGGTTTGTTACTTACCACATTTGCCTCCTTGTTCCCTTCTAGTGTATTTCCTTCATTATTCTTTTGATTCCAGCAATATTTCTTCTTATGCCCTGGCTTCCCATAGTACCAGCAATCTCTTGGTCCTCTAGATTAAGACCTCTTTCCCTTTGACTTTCCTCTTGATTTCTCACAATTTCTAGAATTACTTTCTAATCTCTTAGTAATTCTACCTCTGCTTTCTACATTCAAAAAACTTCTTGATGTCAATCCACCTAAGATTTTTCTATATTTTTCCTCACTCAAAATAACACCAATCACATAATCAAATTTTAGGGTATTAGATCTAGAAATAGAATTACTCATAGCCATTACCAAGGCATTCCAACTTTTTAGAAAAGAACACAAAATCAAGAGATCCCTAATTTCTTCATCAAAATTGATATTCAAAAAAGATAACTGACTAGTAATAGTATTAAACTCATTCAAATCATTTGCAATAGATCCACCTTCTACCATCTTTATATTAAATGAACAGTTCTTGAGAAATACCTAATTTAAAATGGTTGGCTTTTCATAAAATTTTACTAGGGTTTGCATCAACTCTTCCATCATCTTTACTATTATAATGGTAAATGTAAACGATGGTGCTAGCCATAATCAAATACTTCCAAGTGCCTTTTTGTCTAAAATATCCTAGTCCTCATCTGTCTTAGTTCCATGTTTCTTTTTTTTTCCTTCCAATGTCTTTCGTAAATCCTTCTAATAAAGATATTCCTCCATTTTCATTTTCCATAATTTAAAGTTCTTCCCATTAAACATCTCAACCTTTAGCTTACTCTATCTACCATCACTTCCACTCAACTGTGAGACCTTCCCGCAGAGGATCACCAAAAAAAATAATGATGGTTTAGCTAAAAAAATGATGATAGTCTGGCTTTGATACCACTTGTAAGGATTAACCATAGATAGAAATAATAGTTAAATTCAAATATAACCATTATCAAAAAATAATTAAACACACAAATGAGAGCACAAGACACAATTATTTAACGTGATTCACCAAATCTCTGGGCTACGTCCACTAATAGTAAGTCCAATATTATTTTTATCTAGTTATTACAATCAAGAATACCTTAAAACTCAATACTACTGCAAGAAGCTACAATATCACTATTCATTATAAAATCTCTAACCCTAAGACTTTTTATACAAGCATTTTACTGCTTACAAAATTAGGGCTAGAACAAGTCATCTAATAGAAAAATAGTGTCTAATAAACAAGAATAGGTCTTCTTGGAATTCACTACTTGAATATGGATTTGCGCTAAATAGAGTTTTAATCTTGCAAGGTCTTGCTAAATTACTACTATAATTGCTTTGTATTTGGTTGTATCCTAGAAAGCCTTAGATCTGGGCACGTTGGATGTAAATCTTATGATTTTATTATGAGAACTAGTGTTGTTTTGGATCTAAATATTTATCTTATTGTTTACATTCTATGTGGCTAATTCTTAGAGGATAGGACATCTCCTTTGGGGATTCTCCTACCTTGTACCACATTATACCTGTAACAAATTGATAGGTATCCAATTACATATATCCTCAAGGTGACCAAATTTAGGTATGAACTTGATGTTCCCTCTGTTGATAATATTTCCTAAATATTTAGTTTGAAAATATTTCTTATAAACCATATGGAGGTCAAGACCAATGGAATCACATTGTGACTTGTAAAAACCACATAGAAAACCATCACACCCAAAAGCGTTGTCATCTTCCATGGAAAAGACAACTTCTTTGAGATCATTGATGATGAGAATGTTCTCATAGATCACACATTTCCCAACTACAAAAAAATTTGGATTAACATCAATTGAATCTTTCAAAGTGAAGTAGTGATTTTGAGTACCATTCTAAAAACTATGTCTAATATAGCCCCTATAAGAGCTTTTCATGGATGTGTACTCAGGTGTCATTTTGAGGCCTATGGTGTGTTTCATATGTTTAAAACCTTTCATTCGATACATGCATGTATGACATGATGACAATTTTCCATTCTGAGTCATTTTGTGAAGTGCCATTTTGAGCATTTCTCAAATTTGCCTTTTTTCCCAAGTGTCAAATAGTGATCAGAAGGCTAGTTTGTAATTGAATATCTTACACCCAATAAAATTTCATGACTTTACACCTTGGGAGTGTTTATTATACATATCAAAGACCCTATGTTTCAAGTTTCAAGTCATTTTGATATGTTTTGACTAGATTTTGAATCCCTCAAAGTTGGTTGTACATTATTGATGCATAGTGCTCAAAATTCTAGGAAGCCATGTTTGACCAGTCATAACTTTCACCTAGTTGACCAAAATCTGCAAATTATTTCAGAGTTACATTCTAGGGGTCAAAGATATGTTATATTTCAATTTTGAGAATATGAAAAATATATTTGACTAGTTTTCCAATGTGATTGCAAATGCTACTTCAAAATTTTTACTTGTAACTAAAGGTGCATATTGGTCAAGAGTCATTTTTTTTATGTTTAAATTTTGAAACCATGATAGATGAGGCCAAACTGATGTTACCACTGTGCTCTAGACTGAAAATAATCCAAGTGTCCAGTTTGCAAGTTTTCATGAATTTGTTTGCATGCTTTCTTAAGAACATTCCATATGCAAAAATCATTGTTTTGATAGGTTGTTCAGTCCTACATTCCTAGAGGCCAACTTTTAACACTTGCAAAATTTTATTAATTATTCATCATCAGCCTAAGTTGAAAAATTATACTCTCCATATGAAAATCTACCATTGCCCAAAATTTCATCTCCCCAAGTGGTCGTTTGACTAATTTCCAAGCCAAATCCAAATGCACTTTTATGTTTCTAGTGTGCTTACTTGCAGGATAGTTCAGACAAGGAAACTTTGATAGTTAGTAATTTTTAACCCTAATTTAGTTATGAGATAATATTTTTCATGTTAAGAATATGTGGAACAAAGAATAGATGTGCCAATTTTTAGAACCCAATTGCTTGATTCTATCAATTTTTAAAGCCATCGCAGAGGCCTCCTGACATGAAAGTTGACAGTTTCTAAAAAGTGTTAACATGAGTTTTAAGGGTTCAAGCGCTGATGGAACTTGAATCCAATTAGTATGTCAAGTAAATTGGATCATTCTAAAGATTCAAGTGTTTGAAATGCAAAAATAAATAGCCTGATCCACTTTGGGGCGCAACTGATTTTACTAGACTAATAGATCATTGGGAAATTGAGGTATCACAAGAGGCTATAATGAGTTAAAACATTGAGGTATTGAGGTTCAAAGACAATATGAATAGTCATGGTGTATTTAGATTTTAAGGATAAATAATTTCCTGACTAAGCATCATAGCCTATTTAGATTGCACATATCATCATTTGAGATGAGAGGGAGCATGAAATGGTTATGTGGAATTATGCATACAAGGAACAATAAAGGAGAGAATTGAACATGTCAGAAGTCAAAAAATCTTACACTTGTTGAGGTTCACTTCAAGAATGATTATTCTTGATAAGTTTTTCATAAAGCTCTTCATATGATATGGTGTCTTAGGAGCTGGTGGCTAAAATATGAATTTAGGCATAGTCATTAATCTTAAAAATAACTATTACAAAATTTAAAAGCCTCCATTTCAGTTTTTTAGAGGCAGATAACACAGAATGCATAGTAAAGAAAATCAATTGAATCTCTTCCCAATCTTCTATGAAACATAAACAAACAATGATCTATTAAACATACACGATGATACACATAAATAAACTTAAAACTAGTGTCAACATTGATACTGGTTGCAAACATTGCTACATTCCAAGCAGATGATGCCAACGAAAAAGCAGGAGTGGGTTTAGGAGTCTGGCATTTTGATTATTTTTGCATAGGAACTTGTTTTTGGATCAGTTTGCAAGTGTTGAATGCTTATGGAACCATTTTCATAATACAATGCCAATTTTTGATATTTGATTTGATGTTTGGGATGATCAAATCATGTGAAAAAGGGAAGAAAACCTTGTGCATTCCATTTAGAGATCACATTTCATGACTTTTTCATTTGCAAATGCGAACACTATTTTTCATCTTGTGTAGAGTTGTTGCATTTTTTTCTTATACTAGTGCTAGGAGAGTTCAAACAAGGAGTCATTTAGATATGATTGGACTTCATGTGCATTGAAGTTTGAGAAAATTTTCTAGTATGCTTGTGTGCATTGGGACCCGATCCAAGCTAGTAGACTAATTAATGGGTCATGATGTTGATGTTGAATTATGAACTCATTATAGGCATTCATGAGTCAAGAGACATTAGTCTTTTATGATAGATGTTAGTATGATGTGGGCCAATGTTTCTAATGAAATTTTCCTTCTCAATGCAGTTTTAGAGGCCACAAATAGAAACAAAAATGATTGGAGTGTTGCAATTGTCTATGCACACCAAATTTCTTGCACTCTTTGATATGTTTGTTTGAAATCAAGCACTATTATATTGAGCATGCTCACCCATTTTGGTCAATCCATTGACAATAATTAAGTGGTTTCCCTCATCCCATATGCCCAAGGATGAAAGGAACTATGGACTATGAATGAATTTTCCCCTTATCTGCCAAGCAATGAGTTCATCAAGTCTATTCCCACATTCCTAACCTGAACATGTAAATAAGAATAAAGTGATTCTATCAACTCAAAGATGAATGTGAATACCCAATTTCAACTAGATAAGTGTGACATCATTATGTATTGAGTTTTTTTTTACAAAACAGAGATCAAAATCATTACAAGGTGTTTGTTGGGCATATGATCATATAAATTTAGAACCCAACCTAGTCTATACAAACAATGTCAAATTTTTCATCACGAGAGTTTATATTTGTAGATGGCAACAAATTAGATGGAAGATCAGCGATAAAGGTCAATTAAGGATCACTTCTTTACAGATATGTTTAGATCTATTTATTTGCAAGATTGGATACAATTCGCAGTGGTATAACTAGTAAAAGGAGACATATGTTGTTGATTAGTCCCAAAGTGAGTATATGAGATATATCCCACATTCCTTATGGGATTGAGTTTAATGCACTTATATTTTGAAGCACTCAAAGTGTGAGTGTTTTGAGGCATGCTCTTATAGATGGTTTATGTGCACACATGGGGCCCATAAGACAATTTGGCACCAAACTAAATTTTGACCAAAGTGGATGGTGATGTAAGTGATGAAGTGGACTGATGACTCTGCCAAATGGACCAAACAAAACACAACATGTGGCATGGATTTTGAGATACTAACTAGGTAGACGTGACATGTAGTAAGCTATTGCATTGTCATAGATGATTTCATGATAGGTTGACTCAACATACAAAAATGTGATAGGCCACTACGTGGTAGGGGAACTGATGTGGAAATGGTCATGAGGCACAAAAGTTGAGGTGCTAACTAGGTAGACATGACACATGGCATGATGTCACATTATCACAAATGATGTGGTAGGCTATTGATTAGACATACAAAAATGTGATATCACGACATGTGACAGAGGATGCTAATGTGGCATATTTTAGATCGATGCCCCGAATTGCACTATGTGGTGAAGATTGATGGCAGTTGTTTAGTCAGGATGGGAAGTTACTTGAGAGTCAACAATTGTGACAAAGTGACCCAATAGGAGGTTGTCATCTAGCAGTGGATTAGAGGTGAGGTCATAGTCTATGGAAAAATTTGATGGTGACACATGGCAATGGCAAGGAAAAGTGCCTAGTTCACATGGTAGATCATGATGAATAGATAGAAATGGACCAATGACATACTACCATGTGTCACATGTGGTCAACTCAAGTTTGACCCAAAATGGAAAAATGGGGAAATGCAAAGTTCCAAAAAATTAATATTTTATTATTTTCCCTCACTCAATCTAGACTCTTTAAATATAACACTAGGTTTTATTATATGGTTCAAACTTTGTAAAATGGGAAATATTTGCAAGAAATGAATATCTGTTGAGCAATTCTAAATATGGACTTCAAATGGAGCAATTTTTAAAAAAATATAGGACTATTGTATATCGATGAAAAGCTCTCAAAGTCTACTTTCTAGATTTGCTATCAGTATCCACACAAGTATCATTGGGTAAGAGATATTTGCAATGGCTACCAAGTGCTCTATCTTCAATTATATTCTAGTATGGGTAGTTCATATTTAGTTTTTCACCAAATAGTGAAATAAGTATTCACCAAATTTAGAGAGATTCTTACTAGTAGTGTTATTTTTCCTCCAAATTAGTTTGGTAGAGGTTTTAGTAACCTTTTGGTAGCATATTTGATGTTTTATCAGAAAGGGGATTTCTCATCATTCTTGAGAAATATTTGTGAGGTTTTTGGGCACAATGATGAGATTTGATTCCATATCAACTCAATGATTCCTTCCTCTTATATATCTTTCTCCTTTCTCTCTTTGTACAAGGTTGGTTCCAAAGATTTTGAGCACATTCCCAACTAGCTTTTTGCCATTCTTCACTAAGTTTTCTCTATATGAAAAAAAAATAATGAAGTATAGTGCATAGCTCTAGTCAATTGTGTGTTTCTTGAGTTATTCTTATGCATCTAGAATGTATTTTCTTCAGAGGAATGAATATAAAGAGTAGAAAATTACTTAGTTTCATTCTGATTTTTGTCCCATATCTTTGATGTTTGTAACATTTTGTGGTTAATGAAAAAAGATTATAGATCTAGTTGCAATTTATTTTGGGTTTTATGCCTTGATGAGTATTTTTTTTTATTCAAATAATCATGTAAATGCTTGATATATTCTTGGTAGGGTTTCATATTTCATGAGAAGGGTAGTATGAGTATGAGATTCAGTTTGAACATAGATGTTAGATTCACAAAGTGAAGGGATAGATCTAATACCTAATGTATCTTGTGATATGTGGAATACCCAATGGATAAGGAACTAATCAGACATAGATATGTATGTTTCTTGTTGTTTCATATATGGGTTATGTTAATATCAATCAAACATCAAATATCCATTTTCCCTTTCATGTTGTAGAGCTGAAAAGGATACGTGTTCTTAGGTTGTGAATATCATAGATCATGTTATTAGCCATTTCGTGTATTTGTCATTGCATGAGCATAGAAGGTTTTTGGAGTTTTCATCTTCTTAGTAAAAAATCATATTTATGTTTTAGGAACTATTACCATATAGATGAATTTGAGGTCTAGCCGCCTAGATTTCACAAAGCCTTAAGTGAATAAGGAGTTAAACACTAAATAGTTGGCATGGGTTCTAAACAAATTGTGTCCATCATAGGAGATATTTCGCTTAGATGCAAAAAAAACTTTGGCCACCTAGTAGTTAAAATCTCTATTAAATCAAGAGATAACTAATTCTTTTAATCCCTATAGAGGTATAATGATCTCTAAAAGCATGAAAAAGCTCTTTGGAAGCTGAGTATCCTACTTAAAACTAGTGAAGGTGAGCCTTTATCTGAGCTATCCTGGTAGCATAGTTATCGATAAATTTCTTTTGATGGTAGATATAAGCAAGCCAAAGTTGATGTAGGAGCATCTTTGGTGCTTAGTAATTTATTTGGAGGGCTTAGTGGAATATTTACTTTCATGTTCACTAACGTGGTCAATGGTGCCTTTCGTGTATTTTCTTGTTGTTCTTCATGGTGTTCTTTTACCAAGCAAGCTCAAGTACTTCTTGGTTGTTCCTCTTTACTAAATGGGCTAGGTTATTTTTTGTTCTATTGCTTCACCAAGTGAGCTTGGCATTTTCTCTATTGCTTGACCTTTCCATATTTTTGGTCCCATCGAGCATTTTATTAGTTATTTTCTAAGACAACATGTGGCCTAAGTGTTTATTTAGTTTAACCTACTAGGCTAACTTGTGGCCTGAGTGTTTATTTAGTTTAACCTACCAGGCTGACTTGTGGCTTGACTTGAGTTGACTAGAATTATTATTCAAGAGTCAAAAGAAAATTTGTAAGATGGAGTAGTGAGAAGCATCCTAAGGGATGGATTTGTTAGGAGGTGGATCTTCACATATGATGATTTAGTTGTATTCTTCTTGGTAATGGTCCATTAGTACAAAAAATAATAATATGTGACTAAAAAAACACTAAAATTTGTATATATGTGAATAATAGTAGTTAATATCAAATCATTTATAACTCTACTAAATTTACTAATAAATGATTTTAGTCACTTATTTGATCACTGATTTTGATCATCAATTTAGTCACATATTTAGTGCTATATTTAGTATTATACTTAATCACATATTTAGTATATTTACTCACATATTTGGTAGTGTATTTAGTAGCATATTTAATAGTAAATTTTGTCACATATTTAGTGGCATATTCAATAGCATATTTAGTCGCATATTTGGTAGTGTACTTGGTCATAATAGAGCACAATGGAATCGAACCACCATCATCCTACTTGTAAAGTAGGTGCTCTTCCATTGAGCTAGAACCCTTTAAATAATATATAATAAATTATTATCTATTTCATTTCATTCTCAATATAGCACCCAAAATGGTTATGGACCTATATTTCTTGAAATGGGGGAAACAAGGAAACATCCAATCAACCTGATAGTTTAAAGGCTCTTGTTATTTCAAAAAATAATTCCAGTTTGTCAAACATAAATCAACCAGAGGAAAAGGGAACTAGGGTATTGGATTTTAAATTTAAAAATATATTGTTTAAATTTTATTTACTTTTAATTCCTATCTCAAATTTGATACAATACACAATCCTAGGCTTGTACTTTGACTTGTTTTTGTCATAGCAAGTTGTTGGGACAACATTAGATCATTCCAAAATTATAGCTTGTATGTTTGTCTTTGACAAGCATGTTATTCACAAGAAATTCTCCCTAGTCTATATGAAAATTCAACGATCATTTACACAAGTAAATTGTAATTCAAATTTAAATCATTAAAATGCATCCTTTTTTTGCTATTAATATCTCAAAATAGGTTAAACATGTTTGAAGTACACCAAGGTAGTTGTCCGAGTGAAGGTATTTTAATCGCTTTAAGGGTTCCTACAAAGATAATTGTACAAGAGCACAAAGTTGATAAAAAAATCCTCTAAGAGATCAAACTCATGTACTAGAAAATGACTATTCCTAGTAGCCAATGAGATAATGTGAAAACTGTAGCAAAAATTATTTGCAAGAAATTATTTCTACTTGTGTGTGGTCTTAGAAGGTGTAAAGATCAATTCAACATGATGTATTAAATTAAGTCATTGGGAATGATTCAATTAGCAAAAGATTCATGACCTTTTTTCAAACAGAAGCCATTGCAAAAATAGTTTTAGTACGAGCATGCATCTAAGTAACATTGTTTTTTTCTAGTAAACTAGCCAAAGTATTAAACAAGCATCCCCTTAAAAAAGAAATGCCTAGACTCACACTCAACAGTTAAAATCATGTCAAGTAATCTAAGAATCTTTGGAAAATAACTATCCAAAATATTTGATAAACACAAATAGCTACTCTTTCACATTTTCACACACCAACATATAAAATTTGTCTTTCAATTCTTAATCAAGGAAACTAAAACAATTTACTTATGTAGCCATAGAAGCTAGAACTTACAAAGATCTTGATAATCATTTATTTCATGTGTTCCATTGGATCTCACTACAAGGGACTAAAGCACAATAAGTGTGATGATATTAGAAGAGATGCAACTTGATGTATCTTATTTAAATTAAAGAAACTATGCAGACACAAAGAGCTAGAAAGCTGAATTTTTATTCTTTGATAAGATTTATTTTTTGTTTAAGTTGATGACCACAACCCTGCAAAATAAAGTGCAAAAAATGCAGTGATGCCTTACTATATACAGTTTATGTGGAATAAATTTCAAACAAGGCATAACTTATCACAATTAATTTTTTGCAATTTTACATGATTTAAAAAAATTAATGTTCAGATTGCTATATTCTTTTTCAATTGGTACTTTTTTTTCTTATCAATGTTGCACGTTAATAAATAATCACAATGGCATCCCACTCTACATTTGGTTCAGGCAAGTAGAAGTCATCCCATGGGAAGTACGCCCCTTGGGAACTGACTCTAGTTGGAAATATAGCATGATTAGACAGGTAGCAGACCATGCAATTTATAATTAATGAACTAATAATATTAGTGGGGGCATCAATTGTCTCTAATACTAACTTCCAAGAATTCCTAATTCTAATGCCAAGCCAGGTGAAACAATCTTAAAAATGGTGAGACAAGAGAATTTGGCCCTTCTTACAACACTAGATGACAAGAAAATGGAGAAGACCACAACACAAGATGTCATGCCAAAAATATAGGACAAAACACACCAATTTGTTTTTAAAAAAATTCATAGTTAATCTACTAAGTTAATACATGCTACACTGAATAGGTTATGAAAAGATGAAAAAGAATTAAAGTGAGTTTTCAAATACCCATCATAAAGATGTAAAGTTTGTATTCCAACATAATGCATAGGTTTGAAAACCTTAAATCCTAGTGGCTATAGGAATACTTAGCTTAGGTTAAATGAGACGATCAATTAACATTTAGGTTCAATTTACAAAGGAATGACTTCCAATTCAAATTACATTCTAAGATTTCCAAGTTCATAAGTTGACAATGATGCTATCTATTTAACACTGTACTAGATCAATTCTTAGGAGAATCTTATTATTCATTTAGAGGTTAATCTATCATAATGTACTAATACTAAATCTGGATATCATTGTAACTCATTTTGAACTAGTTAAAATATTAAAACATTTATCATTAAAATATATTACTCAAGGATTTCTAAGGCAGATAGTTTAAATCTCCATCCTAAATACTAAGCATTAATAAAAATAACATAATAAAATCGTTGATTCACTAATCATTAAACTTGACCTACATATCTTCTAAATTAATCATTCCTTTAAGCAAGGAAAATAAACAGTATTTAAATACTATTTATCTTTTTTAAAATTTAATAAAACTATCATTTACTAACATGTAATATTATCTAATTTATAAATCTAAGCATCAAAACTTAAAATGAAACTTCAATTACACTTTACTAAATTCTATCATTAAAATTTAACTACTAATTTTAAAACAAAAATAATAAGCTAACTAATATAATATTATCATCTATTAATAATTAATCTTTACTAACTAACTAAAATATTAATACAAAATAATAAAAAGAACATAACTAAGTCTAATATCTAACAATTAACAATTAACCTTTAACTCACTAACCCAAAACCAATTATAATCTTAACATATAAAACATACTAATAAAATAACTTAATGCATACAAATTGAAACTAATTATTATTAACTAACCTAAATATAATCTCACACTAATAATAATCTAATTTTAATACTAACTTAACTAACAACTAATTCTAGCTGACTACCCCAATCCCATTAAAACCCTACTACCTTAACCCACATGCCATATTCCCTAAACCCCTTAACTCTCTAACCCTAGCCGCCCACTTCCCTATCTATCCTAGTTGCCTCCAAGTTTAACACATGGCACCCCAAAAATTCTAACTTTATTCCCCCTCCCTTCGATACCCTTTTAAAGAACCACATGGGCTGAGAGGGGATGTTGCCCCATACTGGGCATGTTGTCCCATCACTGTCTGCGCTAAGGATAAGGGAGGAGCTCCCAAGACAAAAGGGTGGAGGAAGTTATTAGTTAGTTTGACTTATATAGAATTTGTTTTATTTGAATGATGTGTCCAACCATAACTTGCATACCATGCAGCCTACACCCAAACCTGATATGTGCTAGGAGGGTGGGGAAAAGTGCTTGCATTTAATATATTCTTCCTTCCTTTATTGACTTTGCGGGTTTGCATGAGATAATTGGAAGAATTTAAGAGGTGAGTGGAGTATAATTTCTTTTATTTTGGAATTTAGTCTTACTATTTTTTCTTTTTTCTTTTTGCATTATTATCATCTATGACTTTTAGAATTTCATTCCTATAGTTTATATTTATTTAATGGTTGTTATAGAAATTTTGAATTAATTCCTTTCCTTTTGCGTTAGGAAAAATGTTGTAGATGCCTATTTTGGACAAAATATATTTATTTATTTTTGTAAGGCACAAGTTACATGGTTTTAATTTCAACTTTCTAGTGATATTATTAGGACCACTTTCAAAAAATTTAAGGGCAACTTCAAAGGCAAGAAGAATTTAATCCAACTTACATTTAAACCTAATGATATCTTGACATGTCCATAAAGAAATTAATCATATCTAAATATGGGTTAATCCAAGGACTATGTTCACAATCTAATTTGTACCTGATCTCATTGAAATCTCACAAAACATACATAGAGTAATATACTTTCATTCTTTCCTCATTTATACAAATGCACAAGGGATTGATTTTATTTTATTTTATTCCATAATTTAAATCAACAATTAAATAGTCATGTCCTTTAATTTTATTCACAAATAATAACCATAATGGGAGGACTGTTGAAACAATACAATAATCAATGAAATATTCCTCCTATTTAAGGGACTATAATTTTCTTTTTCTAACAACAATGGATGAGCGACTACATATTTATTTTATTCAATCATCTGATTGAAGGACTACCTTGGGAAAGAATGAGGGAAGGAAACCTCAGATCATAGTCATTTCCACAATAAGTTTAACAATCACATTTTTACAATGGGATCATTATCCCGAGGAGAAATCTTCCAACATTTGATTTTAAATACAACTCTGAATTTCTTGCTTGGCTCTCAACAAGGTAGCGATTTCAAAAATCTATTAACACATCAAGGTAACTAAGGAGAGAATGAAACTAACTGGGAGATAACCAAATCTTAAATTGAAGACAATTTCAAACATTCACTCCCATCCAAGTTTGCACAATAGGCTGGTCATTGAACCAAACTAGGGAAAAGGTGGATTTTTCTAATAGGAGATGTCAGACACAACACCATAATAGGTGCCCTTTTGGGGATATAACTTAAGAACTTTCGTTCTTCCATATCTTAGATTTCAAAAACTCAAAACATGGTTTGTGTTGATGGGTAAGGGCCCATAACACCCTACTCTCTCCCTCTCCTCATCCTGAGGAGAGACTCTGTACTGTCGGAGTCCAACTAAAGACCTCCTCCTATATATGGCCACTTCTGCCCTTCCCAAATATATTCAACAAACACATGAACATACATATGCAAACAAAATGACTTAAGCATGAAACATAGCATGAACCAAACGAGCTTGAAGGGTTCCTACTTTCACAATAAGGTTATGGCAATTGAACAATTTGAGATGAGCTTCCCTTCCTTCTCCTTCTCCTTCAATCCTAAATTGCTCTCTAAAACTAGAGGTTCGGTGAACAACCTTTTTCTCTCAAAATTTGCCTCTAAATAAGATACTAACTCAACCACCTTCAAAAAAGAAATAACTCCCTCACTTGCCTAAGGTTCTAGAGACTTCTAACTCAACTTGTCATAAGGTTAACTTCAAGGTGGAGTTTAACTTATCCAACTCATTGTGAAACATTCAATTTTCGCAATAAAGCAAAAATGGGATATTTGGGTGACCATAAAAGTCAATAAAAGGAGCTAGGGGGGTGGAAAATGCCCCCAACTCATATCCATACCCCCTAGGTACTTAGTTTTCATTATTTGTGGCTTCTAGGACTAAAAAGGGACCTAACAAAAAGCTTGGAAATTTAGGACTTTCTAACAACCTTCAAATATCCAGATTACTAACTAATCTTGATTAGGGTAATTATCTCGATTACTAACTGATTAGTAAAAAGGTCACTAACCTAGTCCAACTTAGATCTTTAGGTTACTCGATTAATCTTAACTATCATGCTAAAATGCATATACAAATCATGAGTGTCAAGCTACACTATAAAATTACTATTACAAAACATTAACACTTATTGATTATAGAATGATGCATTCATTCGACTCACGATACAAATAAAATATGAACAATGGGGTTTGCATCTTTTGTTAGACTCAACCCTAGTTTTCACAAATGATACATAGGGTTTAGTTATGATTCTCCATTAGATTTCCTAACTAAAATATCCTGCACACTTATTGCACACATCAATAGCTCAAGAAAATCACATACATATATTCAAAACTTATCTAGAAAAAATCACATTAATCAAAACATCAATTTTTTTATTTAAATTATCCTTTCTCATTTCTACATGCATTTATTCATCAGTAATTACCAAATCAATATAACATAACTTATTCATTAATTCAGATTTAAATACTAGAATAATTATCATTAGGCATACATATACCTAAACATCATAAACATCACCAATTAAGGAATACTAAACTATTTGAATGCATATAACCTAATCATCGAGGTACCATAATCAACAACATCATCATCAAGTGAAACTCCTTGTATCATCATTAGTTCAAATTAATGTTTAAACAGTCAAGATAACATAGTAGTTCTCCAATCGCTAAGTATTAAAACATGGACATGTCAGCTAATCTCAATTTCTATTAGGACATGTAAACCATAAGACATTACTTAATATCCATTATAATCCCCTAAAACAAATTTAATAGAGAAATTCATTTTTTTAAAGTACATGTGAGGAGGGACCTTTGTCATGACCCCTCCTAAAGAGAATCCTATAATTATGAGATAAAATATAATAATAATTCATATACTATTCCTAAAGAAATAATATTAATAAACTATAAATGTTTATGATCTATTTTACTTAATTATATGAATATAATGAAATTATTATTCATAATAAAAATATCAATATATATAAGGAATAAACGTTATAATTACAATGTAAATCAATAAGATGATAATATATCTAATTATTATCACATTTAAATTATAATAAATAAGATAAATAATATTAAATATAAGTGATATATATAGTATATATCTAAATACGTATAATAATATATCATTATTTAATATAATGATCTTAGGGTATGTTTAATAATGATATAGTTATAATTTATCATAATATCTAAGATTATATAATATTATAATAGTCTTGTTAATACCAAAAATAATTTATATAGTTAATATAATAATACAATATATTATATAATTATTAATAAAAAATAACAATAATAAAATACATGACTTCCTTATTAATATAATTAATATTATAAGAATAATATAACATAATAATGATATATCATTAACCAATTATATATTATCAATATAATAAAATTATTAAAAAATAATCTATAATTTGAAATAAACAATGATATTATATTCGAGACCTAATTAATCTTACTTGATTATATAAGAGACAAAAGGTGTGTCTATTAGAAGTATAAAATATTCATATAAATAAAGGGGAGATTCAAACAGGAAAGGGGGCAATAGATCTCAGCAAGAAAACTTACGCAAATATATTTTTGCATCATCAAAATAGATGCAGCACTCTTAGATCAAGGTGCATACTGAAGAACGGTTGGTAGATAGGGGAAGGATCAGCAGTGGGATCAATTCAACGTTACATGCATCAAATAATGGTTAATTAGTGGGACTATATTCAAACAACAACAAACACCATAGCACCTACATGGCAGTGTTGAAGTCGAAGGGATTCCTGACAGGCAGCAAAGGAGAGAATCAAAAAAAATATGGCAAGAAAGATACAAAGTCGTAAAAAATCAATGACCCCCAAAAAGGGTTCATTACAAATGGTATCAGAGCAGAAATCCTGCCAGCCTGTGAAAAATAGTTTATGCAATTAGAGTGAGACACCAGCTTTAAGATATAGCACTTAGTATCACATATTTAAGTAAATCATTTGGTTGTTCATTATTGTCATTCACAACATATCATTCACACTGCCTATGATTCCAATTAAGGAATTAGGAATAGGAGACCAGTTTGGAAGGTCAATATTGCAGATCAATATCATTGACACGATATCATTGAAATTACAGCATACTGCACTTGGTTTCAAATCTATTCATGCAGAAATATTCATATCAGGCAAGGTGACTCCATAGCAGAATAACACACATCAAACACCCTATATAGACAACTACTGAAAGTACACCTTTGCACAATGATACGCCAATCACGCTATATTTTAGAGAGGCAATCAGTGATTTCATATCATATTTGGAGTAGCACATTCACAAAGGCATCGTATTGTTCAAAGACAACATTAGTTTGAGCCAAATTTGTGATTTTATGGATCATTCTAGGCAAAAACAGCAAATACACATGTTAATGCTCATCCACCCTCAGAAATAGTTATATACTTCATATATTGATCCTTTTTAGGAAGGCCATATTCAATTCATACTACAATCAGTAGATATAACCTTAGAGACATAGCATCCATCGTTCGATACACAAAACTCGTATGAGTGCAGAAAAATAATCCACAAACTCCTTAGCAATAATGCACAAATCATACAGCTGCAGCAACATTATATCTGACAGTAACAATATCTCTGCACATCTTTGTAATTTGGAAATCCATATCTTGCAATTGGTGATATTATCATAGGATCACATTGGTTTGTACAAAGGGTACTACAGCTTGGCATCACACAGTCAATTACATAGGTTGACTCAATTACCAGCTCAATCTTCTCAAACATTCAAAATTGAGTCTATATTACGAGGGACACCCATAGTGGATATTGGGATGTCGGCATCAAACTCACATGGAGATGAAGATGAAGAGATGTGACTGTGCTAGTCGATACACATACAGAGGCTGATAAAATATATACGAAGTTAAATTATATCCAGATCGAAGGGATACTATCAGGGAACGGAGAATTCAGGTGGTGGAAAATGATCATGATCGCAGCTTATATATAATATTACAGAGAATATTGAGATCATATATTGATCGCAGTTTATATAGAACATATCACACAGGATAATAAGTGAGCAGTCTCTCAGAAATGTTGCTCTTCTTCTCTTTGCAAACAAGCAGGACTCTCCCAATGCAATGACTGATGAGGAGATAAGGGACAAGCTTGATCTGCAATCTTCGCCTCAAAGCTGATGGAACGTTCAGGGATTCTAGGAAGTCGGTAATATAAATTTTAAGGAAAATGAGAAATGTCCCAAAAAGAATTGTGGAATGCATACAAATGCTTACAAAGATTGAAAAAGATGAACAAATTTATTGCAGTTTGTAGTCTATATAGAGAGTGCACAGTCCATATGAAGGATTATATTGTTATGCAGAGAAACTATTGTATAAGTCATCATAACTATTTCCGAGACAATAATATATCAATAAATATTGATGAAGTTAATTATACTCGAACCCTACAAGGCTTGGTTGGGCAGATATGATCTATTACGAGCAGTATGAAGTATAAGACAGAAATTGCCTCTTTCATTTTTTTTTTTTTAAATATCAAACAATAAGTTGTAATGATGGGCGTAAAACAGTGACAACAAATAGACCAATACACTCGAGAATAAGAATATACATTTTGGCAGATAATAGATGAAGTCGCAGGTTTATAAAATGGATGACTTTTTATTACTTGACCACACTAAAGTGAATTACAGTGGGGAAACAAAGACAGATTTCAAGCCACTTACAATTAAGTAGATACAGGTCAAACAAGGTCAAATAATACACTCATCATCCTAATAAGCAAACCGATTCAATCTGGATGTAATACTGACACTATGGAGTACATGGAACCCTACAAAAGCATCGTCAAAATAAAGCTCGCCCAACTATTGATGCCAGTGGACAACAAGACAAAATTGGATATTAATTCATGATGGGTTTTGTGTCATGTCTCACCCTAAAACTTTTTCTTTCTTGCTTATGTGGCTATGTCGACTTGGTCAAACTTAGGACTTAGTTAAAAGTTAAATGAAAGTTAATGTTTTAAAATTACTATTGAAATGAATTATGATGATGGATACGTATGAAATATTACATTCAATGATAATGTTATTTGATGTAATTAGGATGTGATGGTTATAGTTATGATTCAGTTAATGTTATTCTTAAATGATGATGCAAACAAGTTGTTAATAATGATCGATACTAACTTTTTGTTATGGTTATGAGTGTTTGAGTGGATGCAGGGATTGTTACGACGGAAGTGTGGTCGAGGTAGAGAAGGTTAGCCTCCTGGAAGGGGATGTGTCAGATGACCATGCGACCACACACACTTCACCTAGGATTTGTATGATGTTAGAATACTGTTACTGTGTATTCCTATGTAAATTTTTAGAAATTAGAATAAATGTGGAAATAACGTTTTATTTAAATAAGAAATTTTGAATTAGGTGAATATAAATCTAATGACGGAAGAGTTTGATCTAATGTTAATGGGATATGTTGTGGAAAACACTAAGACTCTTTAGGAACGTTCTTACTATCTTTTCTTTAATATATAACCAAAGTGACTTTATATATATATATATGATTTTCCTTGTGAAAACCAAATTTTAAATAACAAAGTGAGAAGATGATCCCATAAAACAAAAATGCAAGGGACAGTTAGGTCAGTTACCATCGAATGGGGGAAATGAATGTGTAAATATGGGTTTTCGTTTGGAAAAAATGGAGGGCAGCACAGAGCAAAACGCAAGGGACAGAGAAGGAGGTCGGGAAGTGGTAGATTGGAGGCCATGGATTCAAGGCAACAGTCTACGACTAGACTGTAAGAGCATCAAACTGGCAGCAGTGTTTCAGACCAGCACATAATGTTCAAGTTCTTCTTTATGTTTTCCTTGCCCATGTCTTTCAAATTGTGGGTGTAACATAGAAATGAACTGTTTAATGTGTAAAAACGGTAATCATAAACTTGTTTTTCCCATCTCTTGATGATCTTTTTAAAACGATGTCCTAGTGTCATAATTTTTTTTTATATTTAAAGAAAAGGAGGGTTTTTAAGCATTTCTTGAAACTGTACCAGTAAATGAGAACTAAAATTGGGGTTTAACAATGGCTGCAAAAACTAAGAAAAACCACCAAAATACCTTAAAGAAATTATGTCACTGCTTAGTCCTTTCATATGTGTGTTCTTTTATATATATTCGCTCAAACCACAATAGTATGATGGTGCCTTCCAGATTGAACCGAAACTTTCAATATGTTAGGCTGACGTACTACACTATTTGATACTGTTAGATTAGTTTTTCCTTAATTATGGAAGTCCTTGTTAAATGGATTGATCTCTGATGTTGCTATACTTTCCAAAAACACTATACTAGAACTGTAATAATAGGAGTAGACGCCCTTTACTTTGCTGTGAGTACATTATAATTTGACTAGAAAAAGGTTAGTACTTCCTAAACATAACTGTGTTGTTACAGTCTTACTGATGTTACTTAATAGACTGGAGGAATTAATCTTTAAAACAAGAAGTCATGTTGTCTGTAGCTCTCTATAACCTTTGAACCTTACTCTCTGCATTACAGTTTAGACTAACCTCGGTCTATGAGCAACTGGAACTTTATGTAAAACATCAACCACTTACATCAGTCTGAGCCTACTAAATTCTATTTCCTTAATCAATGCGCTTGGAAATGTTGTTCCAAATCTTACATGAACGAAGTAATTTGGATGATTCAGCACTTTTTGATTAAACCATGTAACCATAGCATTTCAGTAGTACTATGATTGGGCGATAACTTTGATATTATATGTAAACTTGTTGGTAGCATTAATAAGTATATCCCCTCATGTCGGGTGTAATGTAGCGATTTATGGGATAGATAGGTGGATATCTTCATGTTTAGTTTCCCTATCTTCCAGTGTTGTAGAATGGATACATGTTTGTTCTTGTTTCTTCTACCGGTAATTCTGGATTTTTGAAAGTGCTTGGCCAAGCCATTTTAACTTTTCCAAATAATGTATATGTGACACATGGTTATACCTATTTGGAATTCTTTTCTTTTACTGCATATGTGTAGATATGTAGTTATTTATTTATTTCCCAGCTACATTCCGTGTTTAGACTACTAGGCACATGGTTGCAATGTAGAAATGTTACACGGTCGCACCAGATACATCCGACCCATCTTGTTCCGGGAAGCTAGGTTTCTCGTGCCAAGGTTAGGGAACTCTTCGTGTTAGGAAGAGTCCCAGGGGAGTACTTCACTCTATGGTTGGCGAGGTTAAAGCGCCTGGGCCACACTTCCGTCTCAGGAAGCAGGTGGGAGACGTCCTATAGCCTTTGGAGACTGGAACCACTAGAGAGCTCATTAAAAAGTCATCTCAGTTTGATTGCCCATCTCGTCATTTGAGATGTTCTTATTTATTTGGAAAGTCATCTCAGTTTGATTGCCCAGCTCGTCATTTGAGATGTACTTATTTATTTGGAATGTCATCTCAATTTGATTGCCCAGCTCGTCATTTGAGATGCACTTATTTATATCTTTGAAACTCATTAATTTCAGCTATAAATTTTGATACTCTTTCAAAGGGTAACTTGTAGCTGTTTTGGAACAGCAAATTGTAAATTCCTTTTTTTATGTAATTATTGAGAAGCTGATATTGGAAGATCTAAACAGAAATGATGTACGCCAACATGAATGTATGTACAAGGATTTATGATGATCAATTTTAATAGTGCATTATTTATCTTTCCTAATGAGTAGTGTGTCTTTTCCACTTTTGTGAATAGTTTCTTCTGCATTTTTCGGTTGAAGTTCATGTGGAAAAGTTAGTCTAACTAGTTCTTTACAATTTGCATGTTGCCTATCAATGATGGAACCAATGCGATGATAATTAAAGAGAGGATTAAGATAAAATATGTAATGATATCGCCTGATATAAGGAACCCTCCATTAATAACCTCTGATCATATATGGAAAAGGTGACCCAAAAAAATCTAATGGATATGGCAACATCAATGAAAAATATAAATGGGAAGTGAATAGAGGAGTATAAAATACAACCAAAACCTAAACCTAATATCAAGGAATCGGGAGAGCTTATGGGAGGTAAATGCAAAGACCTGCCAAAACCCTCTATTTCGCAAGGAAATATATTTTTACTTTCCTCTTAAATATATGTGCAAAGAGTTACAAGGAAAGAATGGGAAAAGATTAAAGAGAATATTATTAAAGGTAATAATGAGGTAAGTTAGATATTTGCTTTATATTGTTATTTTGAAAAAAAAGTTATTAATATGAAATGTTGCAATGAAGTTTATATAACATACAAAAGGAAAGATTCTATTAAGACATATGCATCTTTGAGGTAAGTATATTTCCATTTTAAGATTATTTTATTTATATGAAAATGATGAAATACAAAAAATATATTCAAATTTCACTGAAGACTCTTAGGGAAGAATCATTGAAGACTTAGCAAGCTTGCAAAACTGCTATCCCTAGGGGTTGAGGGAAAGGATTAAACTAAAGGAAGACCTTAAGTGGATATGAATATAACTTCATCACCACTTCAACTCATAAAGGTAATGAGGTAAGGTATGTATTTTGTGCATATTTTGTGATGAAATAATTGATAGTGTCTTTCTTATTACTGACACATTCATTATTATGAAGAATGTTGAATAGTCTATCAATGATTCTAGTTAAAATGAAATGAAAATATATATTAAAAATGAAGAATGAAATATAATATTGAATTAAGGGATAGAGAGTGCAGTTGATTTTGCATAAACAAGACCATCCTAGTATTCTAATAACAATAGACAATGGAAAAAGAAAGAATTTAACCAATTATGATAGAAGGGAAAGCCATATAATTAGATAATACATAGGGGTCTATTTTCTCATCCACATCATGATCTCTTAAGATAGGGAGTGGGCGGAGGGAGAGACGGAGTAAATTCGAGCACCTGATGGATATCCTCCAAGGAACCGCGTGTAGCTTGTTTCATGCGGCCTTTGCACTGTCAATCTACCATCTCAAGATGATCGTAATAAGGAGAGAGAAAGATTCCTATTCATTAGATTAACATTTATTTTTTCATCGACGTCATGATCTCTTAAGATAGGGAGTGGGTGGAGGGAGAGGCAAAGTAAATTCGAGCACCTAACGGATATCCTCCAGGGAACTGCTTGTAGCTTGTTTCACGCGCCCTTTGCACCGTCAATCTACCATCTCAAGATGATCGTAATAAGGAGAGAGAAAGATTCTTGTGTCAAATAATTATGTTCATTAGATTAATCTTCTCAACCACATTATGATATCCTAAGGTAGGGAGTGGGTGGAGGGAGAAGCAGAGTAAATTCGAGCACATGACGGATATCCTCCAAGGAACCACTTGTAGCTTGTTTCACGTGCCCTTTGCACCATAAATCTATCATCTCAAGATGATCATAGTAAGAAGGGAAGGAATCATCACAAGACTCATCTTTCTTTAGAGTTATTATACACTAATAATTATTTGTGTTTGCAGGATTCATGACCAAAAGGAGTATTGGGGAAGTATATTTTTCATTCCTTTACTCTACTTCATTGTGAAAATCAACAAGGAGTGTATGATGTGTCTGCACCATGTATGCTTTGTGCCTTCATGCATCATGTGTCTACATCATGTATACTTCGTGTCTTCATGCATCATCTTTCTACATCATGTATGCTTTGTGTTTACATTTGTCTACTTCATGCATGCTTCGTGTTTGCTTTGTGTCTTCATACATTCATGTGTATACTTTGCATTCAGATGCATACTACATATGTGACTCTTTTATAGAATAAATGAAGTAATATTACAAGTAAAAATTTGAATAGAATCTAGTAGTCAATTTCATTATATAAGGTGAAACAAATATGAAAATGTTTATTGCTCGAGGACAAGCAAATTCAAGAGGGGCGGACTTGTCATGACCCCTCCTAAAGAAAATCCCATAATTATGGGATAAAATATAATAATAATTCATATACGATTCCTAAAGAAATAATATTAATAAACTATAAATATTTATGATCTATCTTACTTAATTATATGAATATAATGAAATTATTATTCATAATAAAAATATCGATATATATAAGGAATAAACGTTATAATTATAATGTAAATCAATAAGATGATAATATATCTAATTATTATCACATTTAAATTATAATAAATAAGATAAATAATATTAAATATAAGTGATATATATATATATATAGTATATATCTAAATACGTATAATAATATATCATTATTTAATATAATGATCTTAGGGTATGTTTAATAATGATATAGTTATAATTTATCACAATATCTAAGATTATATAATATTATAATAGTCTTGTTAATACCAAAAATAATTTATATAGTTAATATAATAATACAATATATTATATAATTATTAATAAAATATAACAATAATAAAATACATGACTTCCTTATCAATATAATTAATATTATAAGAATAATATAACATAATAATGATATATCATTAACTAATTATATATTATCAATATAATAAAATTATTTTAAAATAATCTATAATTTGAAATAAAAAATGATATTATATTCAAGACCTAATTAATCTTACTTGATTATATAAGAGACAAAAGGTGTGTCTATTAGAAGTATAAAATATTCATATAAATAAAGGGGAGATTCAAACAGGAAAGGGGCCAATAGATCTCAGCAAGAAAACTTACGCAAATATATTTTTGCATTATCAAAATAGATGCGGCACTCTCAGATCAAGGTGCATACTGAAGAATGGTTGGTAGATAGGGGAAGGATCAGCAGTGGGATCAATTCAATGTTACATGCATCAGATAATGGTTAATTAGTGGGACTATATTCAAACAACAACAAACACCATAGCACCTACATGGCAGTGTTGAAGTCGAAGGGATCCCTGATAGGCAGCAAAGGAGAGAATGAAGAAAAATATGGCAAGAAGGATACAAAGTCGTAAAAAATCACTGACCCCCAAAAAGGGTTCATTACAACCTTACACAAGAAGACATAAAGGAAGTCATTGTTTGTAATTTCCCTAGAGAACCCAATGTGGATGGTTTTTAGTTATTGTTCACATATATGTATCCCATCTTCCTCTCTAGCTCAATAAAAGCTCAATTGAAAGTATATTTTGTGCCTAGAAATGTACCAAAGCACAAGCTTCATTGGAAGATGCAATGGTAGAACAAGGAGGTGAACCATGAAGTAGATAAGGCATGTGCCAAAAAAAATAAAAATTTACAACCACCATCCCCTCAAGGTGACAAGATGTTCATATTGGAAGTGTTTGGTGACAACATTGACAATTGCAAGGAAAGTATACAAGGTGCACTCTTCAACAAAAAACACTATTGCATATGTAAAATGAATCAAGGAAGAGCAAAAGGAGAAATGGTAAAAGAGTGTATGGACAATTATTATTTGATAGGTGGAGATATTTGATAGGTGGAGACAAGGAAGGTATCACACTCTTTTTAAATTAGTAGTTACTCCTAATGGTGAGTTATTTAAAAATCAATTGATGCCTCTAATAAAGTAAAGAATGTAGAAAGTTTGAGCTTGATGTTGGAGGTCAATGTTCTAGAGGTTAGCATACAAAATGGTGTCCAACTTGTTACTAACAATGCAGAAGTGCATGTAGTGACTAGAAGATTACTTCAAGTGTGTCATCCAAAAAAGGACACTTTGTAATCGGTACAATGCCATTTTCTTAATGACACTCTACAATAGTAGCCATTGGCATGGCACTCCACTAATAGATGAAAAGCCACCAGTCATATATAGATGAGCCAGAAAAAGCACACACTGAACTCTTCATAATCTATCCCATCCATGTACCTATCAATACAAGAATGTTTTCTTGTGCCTTAGTTTTGTGGTTAGCTAACATAGGGAAGGAATGAGATAACTAGGGCCAAAGACTCACTCAACTATTCAAACCATCTATGAGAGTAAACACAATGGAATGCCCTATTGTGAGGCCTTCTAGGTTATGGCTATATTGCAAAAAATTACAATCTTTAATGATCAAACTTCACATCTAAACTTGCTTCTTCTCCTACTATACTTCTTATTCCTCCAAATCTATCTTAAGACTCTACCAAAGACCTCTTTAAATACATGCATGGCCACAAGTTAGCTTGTTGCAATACAACCAAAATAAACTATCATATTAAATGCTAGAACAAATTGTAATTTGATTTTTAGTGATAGTATGTGGTTACTGATCAAGAAAGTACTATACATACTTCATAAAGTATTGTTCATAAAGTATGATACTATTCATAGATTCGCCATTTGTAGATTTTCCACTCAAGTAATGGCTAATATATGGCTGACATGTAGTAACCCTAAATAATTTTAATACTCTTATAATAGGGCTTAGGGTTAGGGTTGTTTTATAGTGGTGATGCAAAATAGGTTCTTGCGACAGAATTGAGCCATAAGGGATTATAGATTGTAATCACGTTGTAATCACTGGATTGTAATAATATCGGACTTACTGTTTAGTGGATGTAGCCCAGGGATTGGGTGAACCATGTTAAATCTTGGTGCCTTGTGTTCTTTTTTGTGTGATCTATTATTCTTTTTCAATGGTTATATTTGCATGTAATTTTTATTTTATGTCTATGGTTTAATCCTAAAAGTTAGCAAATGCCTATCACAAAATTAAATACCAAGGTTGAATTCAATAGGAAACTACACATAGAAAACTCAACAAATGAAGAAACCAAAAAATTTTCCAACTTAGTGAACTCAGCAATGCTCGACAATGAAAGGAACTTGGGAACGCTTGGCAACCAAAGTAACTTGGCAGTACGCTCAGTGACCAAAGGATATCTTGGAAACAAAAGAAAGCTTGGTAGAAAAAGGATAACTCGGTAAGCAAAGAAAGCTCAAAAACCAAAGGATGACTTGGTACCAACTACAAACTTAGAAAAATGAAGAGAACTTGCCAACTACTAAGAAATTCGGAAATGCAAGGCATTCCACTCAGCAAAACAAGAAAGAAGGAAAATATGCAAGATAACAATGTAGTCTAGGATGATCCTACATCAAATAACTAGGGATGATAACAATGATTCTATTGAATCATTGAGATATTCTAACCTGAATTGAATCCAACTCAGATTGGGAAATCCATGTACGATCTTCTGTGACTTTGTTCTTCCATTTTACCAAATAGTCATAGTAATCTTTCCCTCTTGTGCTCTTACCAACTCTCTAATCCAATATCTATTCAACCTCTTCAACCTATTTCTTAGGATAATTATCAAATACAAAAACTTCATCATCTGACTCATGATATTTATACAAATTGGCAAAATTGAATATGGGAGATATATCCATGTCATCAGGTAACTAAGCTTCATAAGCAATTCCACTGTCAAACTTCTTTAATATTTTACATGGTCCAAACTTCTTCATTTTCAACATATTGTATGTGTCAATAGGAAATCTTCCTTTCTTCAAATGAGCTATCACCTCATCACCAACTTCAAACATATGATGTCTTCTAGTCTTATCAGCATTTTCCTTGTACTTTTGATTACTTTGATCCAACTTTAACTTCACTTCCTTATGCAAAGACTCCATGAAATCAGAAAAACTCTTCCCCTGCTTCACTTCTCTTCACTAGAAACATCCCTTAAATTAGATACTCCTTTAGGTTGCATTCTAGTAACAATCTCAAAAGGTGTCTTCCATGTACTCCAATTCATAGAATTATTATTTGCAAACCCAGCTTGTGCAATTACCATTTTCCAATTATGTAATTCATTCCTAATTAAGCATCTCAACAAATTACCCAAGCTTCTATTTGTTGACATATTAGTCAAGTTTGTTATTAGTGATACACACTTATTTAGATTATGTATAGCTACCGAGCTCTTTGAATAGTTTATAGTGTTTTCCATCTAATTCAGTAGCCACCAAGCTTCTATAGTTACTACCAAGTCCTTTGGACCAGCTCCAATGGTTATTGAGTAGATTCAGTTAGTGTGAAGTTAAATAGTGCAAACCGAGCAGTTCTGTGTATACCAAGTTTATTAGTGGTTATCGAGTTCGCAGTTCATGTGATACAAAGCCAGTGGTTATCAAACATTGTAGTATCTATCAAGTACTCAGTTCATGCAATGTGAAGATAATGTAAACCAAGCCACTCCATGGTAACCAAGTAATTTAGTGTTTGCCAAGTTGCACAAGTATCTACCAAGTCACTAGTGTAGACCGAGTACAAGACTACTTGAAAGTGAATAGCATGGACTGAACTTCTATTTCTACCAAGAGCATGATGATGCCAAGAAGTGACAGTGGATTCCAAGTATCAGAACCTCACCAAGTCAGTCTTTAAGACTCGAGTATCTTCAAGTGATCGATTTTTTAATTTATGTATTAACTTATGTCATGGCTGACTTAGTAATTTTGCAAATTAGATTGTTATATATATGTGATGTATTGTATCATATTCAATGAATGAATGGAATGGAATGAATGTGTGATGCAAGTGGAAGAAGTTTTAGAAGTTACTAATTCACCTGTGCCCTCTCAGTAGCTTAGCATAGTCTTGAATATTTCCAACAATTGGAATCAGAGCATTTTGGTTCTTAGGAGAAAGCGAAATAGCTTGAGGAAAGATCAAGGATATGCAGATATTCAAACTTGACAAAGCTATTGATAATGAAAATTTGGATCTAGAAATGGCCATTGCCCAACTCAAGAAAGCTAAGGAGCAACTTTTTCAATCCCTAAAAAGAAGAAAGGAACTTGCAAATCAAATAAATGATCATCCCTACATTAAAGAAAGAATTGAAGATTTTTTCCCCTCAAGTAATTCAAATGAAGGAAATGATGTAATCAAAGAACTCCTAGAGAATGGCTAACTGCAAGAAGAAATAAGAAAGTTAAAAAGAGAATGTGAAATTCAATCGGTAAGGTTATGTGAAGTCTTGGAACAAAGAAATAAGATAAAAGAAGAAATGGATGGAAGTAACAATGAGATCTAGTACCAATCCCTTCAGCATGCAGACCTTATGGATCAAATCTGCAATGTAAATGAGGAAATCAGGAGCCAAAGAGAAATCAATGGAAGATTAAGAAATGATCTAAATTTTGAAAGACAAATCAATGAAAGAATAATAGATGAGCTAAGATCTGGAAAAAAAAATCAGTGAAAGATTGAAAAATGACCTAAACACTGAGAAGAAAATTAATGAAAGGATGATGAAATCTCAAGTAGACATGGTTCAACTCAATGAGCAAATAATCTATAGGCAAAAAGGAAAAGCATGAATTGGATACAAAGAAGAAGGTGAATCCTCCAAACAAGGTGCTCAAAGGAATCAAAGACCTACTTGCAATCACTATGGTTAGATAGGTCATACATCTTACAAATATTGGAGAAATGGAAAAGAAAAATTCAATGAAAAATGTTACAATTGCAATCAGCATGGTCACAGGGCTAATGAATTCAAAAAGGAACCTAAATATGAAGGCAACTATCATAAATGCAAGAAACATGGACACAAGGCATCAAAATGCAAAACAAAGACATTGAGTCCTATAGAGAAAATTGTCAAAAAAATATTTGGTTGGGATTACACCACCTGGTGTAGATGTCATTACTGCGGAGAATATGGACACATTGGTATGAATTGTGTTAAAAATCATATGAGGAAAAGAGATACCACTATAAGACGTTTTATTTATACAAAACTTGGTCATCTTGCCAAGAATTGTATGAATACTCATAAAATTAAACATTAGAAGAAGGAAAAAGCTATAACATTTGAAAGTAGATGAGATAGCAATGGATTCCTAAGTCTACCAAGGATGGTCAAGTCACTCAAGAATTGAGTGACTCTACCATTTCCAATTAAGTTCTCAAGGAAGAACTAGAACCAAGCTATCAAAGAAGACATCAAAATTAATTCTAGTTGAAAGGTGACAAAGATCAAAATCCATATGCAAGATATAGAGGAATCACTGAAAAGAATTTGTATTATTTATCACTGAGTTACCTTCTCTACCAAGTAAGGTCAAGTCATAGACTCTACCGAGCAAGGTCAGGAGTAACGAAGGTAGCTATGGTTACCGAATTATGAAGACTTCACTGAGTGATCAATACAGAGTAGTGGATGATAGCCTGTCAAGCATAATGGTAACTTGTCTACCTTTGTAATGAGCATTAATGGCAAAATTTTGACAAAAGGCATGGAAGCAAATTCATCTTTCATCATGAATTTTAGAGAGCTATTGCAAAGTGTTATTTTCTATGTGATCAAGTGAATAGATCAAATTTCCTACAAAAGTTTTTGAAGTTCTCTCTAGCTACCAAGCAAAATGCCATCTAGCAGCAGTAGCAAGGCAAAGAAAGGTTCTAATATGTTGGTTTGTGGTGTTGAATGGAAGGTGTCAGACTTCAAGCTTGTGCCTACGATTGCATAAACCCTAAATCCTAGTAGATCTCAATCACAAATCCCTCCCAAGGTACTTCTTGTCAATGACATTAGAACTCATTTTAAATGCACAATTCAAGAAATTGGTACTCTTTAGATGGATAATGCCCTAGCTTAGTTGTGTGTTAATGGAACCCTGAAACTCGAGCATCAACATTTGGAAACAAAAGGTTTAACTCATATTCCCCATATGCCCTGAGAGTTTCAATTAAAATGGATTAGCTATATCCTTATTCTAGTGCACAATGGTCATCTATGGTTGGAGCAACCAATATTGATAACAAAAAAGATGATTCATCGAACACTGGTCTTCCCATGCTTGCCAAAGCCAAAACCACCAAAACCATAGGTCAAGCTGAATTGGAAAAGAAAATCCTAGCTGAGTGGGATGATAGAGGCATGAATATAAGTAGTATTATAGATGTAGAACTCAAATTTGGTATTCATGTTATAGCCCACAAGATATACAGTTCAAGCCATCTAAATAGTGTATCATGTGAAACTTTGGACTTGGCGTACAAAGTGGTGAAGAATAACTTGTCTTATGACCTTGTCAAGTTGTTACTCAGACAATTCAATAAGAATATGGAAAGCATTAGGACTTCCAAGAATAACCTATGCAAAAAAAATTCTTTGTTAAAATGTTTCTTCTTTTATGTTCAAAATTTTTTCCCTTCCAAAGGCACTATAATTTGGAGAAAGGATGTGCCGGTATTGTACCAAATAAATGAATACATTGCAAAAATGGGAGAAAACTATGGTAGCATCATGGATAACTACTTTGATATGTTTAAAGACAAAAAGAACAATAGGTTCAGGATACCTTAAAAGTTTGTTGAAGACAACAAGGATGATGTGCACTTCATGGTTGATAGTGACAAGGTATACATCTAGATAGTCAAGCCTAGAATTGTGTGGGTCAAGCCTCTTGATTATGAAGTAAACATTGATGAGACCAAGGATATCATTGAAGCCCTTGTCAATGAACCTATGGATCCCAAGGCCCCTTATTTTGGAACTTATGAAGAGGCAAAGGAAAGATTAGAGCTAGAAAGAAAGCTCCCACAAGTAGTTAACAAAGGAAAGAGGAGGATAGCCAAACTAAAATCTAGTACACCTCTCATGTTAACCGAGGGAAAAGTTGAGGATGAAGAAAAATAAAATGATGAAGAAGAAATAGAAGAAGAAGAACCTTTGAAGAAAAGGGGCAAGGTGATCATCATCACCAAGCCTCCAAAGTCACCCACTGTAGTCTTCACAAGGAGGTCCAGGAAGAAAGGAAGTGACATTGTACTTAGTAGACCTCCTCCCACCTTTCAAGAAAAGTTAAAGAAAATGGAAGAAGGTGTTGGTATAAAAAAATTTAAATCTTTGAAGTATGAGACAAGGACAGAGGTAGATCAGAAACAAGTTGAAGAGCAAGAGCTTACCAAAATGAGAAAATGGAAGTATTCACTAGACCAGATCACCTCTCAAATCTCTAATGAACTATTTGAGAAAATTATGCCAAGATGGGATTTTTCCATGCAAATAGTAAAAGACATATATGCAAAAACCTTGAGGTAGTTACTACCAAGCATAGTAGATGCTAAGGTTAAAGATTCTTTAAAGAAAAATGAAGAAAAACTGACTCTAAGATTTAATACTTGTTTACTTTTGATTAAGGATATAGAACATGTTGTGAGAAATATTGTTAACACCTTGAAGAATATATATTTGCTACATAAAACAAGTTATTTCCCAATGAATGTAAAGGATGAAGAAGAAGAAGAAGAAGGTAAGGATGAAGAGGATGATGAAGGATCAACTCATTATGTTATTGTTGATTATGTAGAGTATAAGGAGCAAGAAGCTAAAGAAAAGGAAGATGAAGAGGAGCAAGGCGCAAAAGCTACTGAGGAAGATAAGGAAGATGATGAGGAGACTAACCCAGTAAAGATAACAACTATAGTTATTGCCTCACTTCCTCACTTCCTCAACAAACCTTTAACTACATCCAGTATGGAGATAGCTTTAGCAAGTTTGGTTGTGACTACTTCAGATACATCAAATGTTCAATCACTCTTTTCCCCAACATAGCTTAGTATATCATTGATAGAAGTGACTTCCACTTCATCAATCGAGCTGCAGACCCTCCCTTCATTTGTTAAGTTAATTTCTTCAATCATCTCCTCTCCTATTTTGACTTCTTCAGTTTTGAGCTCATCCATGGTAAGCACTCCAATTTTTTCTACTTTTGTTTTGGATTCTACAATTTTGGCTTCATCAATTTTGGATTCTTCTAGCATCTCTACAAATATTCTACCAATTAGTGCTATAAAAATTTTCACTACAAGCCCCAATATGTCTACTATTGTTTCTATTCTGAGCACTAAAGCAATAAGTACAAGGATAGTTGAACCTAAGGTTCAATTGAGTACAAAAATTTTGAAAGGAAAGGAGATAGAAGAATATATAGATTTGGATGAGGAAAGAGAAATTCCCAAATGGGATTTCTACAATCTACCTACAGACCAAATGCACATAGTTGGTGAACTTCTTTAGAAAAGGACCAAGAAGCAAAGATTAAGAGAAGAAAGAGATAGAGAATACAAGATATTAGATAATGCTAAGAACATTTTACATGAGGCTATTGGATTTGAGGTTGATTCTTCTCAACCTATTTTGTTTTAGTTTGGTGAAGCAATCCAAAATTTTAAAGAGGACACTGAGGAACAAGAGAACTTGGTTGAAAAGGAAGAAAAGAAATTCAATAATAAAGTGTTGGAGCACATTTCTCAGCAAATTTCTATTAATCAAGTTGAATTATCAACAACTTTGGTCAATCTTTACGCATCCTATTCCAATGTGTCATCACTTTTTGCAAAGCTATGTGATGTCACTAAGTATACCAAGGAAGAAGGAAAATTTGTCCAAAATTAATACTAAGCTTAAGGCAAGTTCTCAATATTTGCAACTTGACCCTAGTTCAAGCTCTACACATTTTAAGAAGATCAATTTTTTGTTAGATATGCAAGCAGAGTTGTTAAGAGAAGAATCAAGGATCCATTCCACACTAGTTGATATACAAAATATGATCCTTCCAGTCATGAACTCTATGTAGAAACACATTGTTTATTCAAAAATCCTAATTCATGATAACAACTTCTCTATTGTTGACTACATGATTGAACTGTCAGTTGAAGTGCAAATTACCATCCATACATGTGAGGTTCTTCAAGAGAACTAGGATAAAACATTTGCAATTACTCTCAAGGTACACTCTAAATTCTTATCTCATTTTGGTGTCTCCATGTAAATATGTTAGAATAAATCTTTGGCATTACTTTCAAAAAGGGGGAGAAGAGAAAAATTAAAGGGGGAGATGAGATATGAGAAGAGAAGAGCTACAAGGGGAGATATGTATATAAGAGAAAATTACATGTACATAATAGATCACATTGTATGGGGGAGATATATGCTATGATGCAGATATACTCTGTATATATTTTACAAAGATCAATTTTGAAAAATATCAAAAATAGACCAAGCTAGTATCACATGGTGATGAATACAAGGTATTCAGTTTTGGACTAATAAGTAGTTTTGTCATTAATGCCAAAGGGGGATATTGTTGACATATCAGTCAAGATTGTTATTAATGACACATACTTATTTAGATTTTTTATAGCTACCAAGCTCTTTGAATAATTTACAGTGTTTTCCATGTAATTTAGTAGCCACAAAGCTTCTATAGTTGCTACCGAGTCCTTTAGACTAGCTCCATTCATTACCAAGAAGATTCAATTAGTGTGAAGTTCAATAGTGCAAACTAATTATTTCTATGCATACAAGGTTTATTAGTGGTTACCAAGTTTGTAGTTAATGTGATACGAAGCTAGTGGTTACTAAGCATTGCAGTATCTACCAAGTATTCAATTCATGATATCTGAAGACAGTGTTAACCAAGCCACTCCATGGTAACCAAGTAATTCAGTGTTTGCCAAGGTGCATAGTATCTACCGAGTCACCAGTGCAAACCAAGTTCAAGACTACTTGAAAGTGATTAGTATGGACCAAGCTTCTACATCTACTAAGAGCATGATGATGCCAAGCAGTGACAGTGGATGTCGATTATCAAAACCTCACTAAGTTAGTCTTTAGAACCCATGTATCTCCATGTGGGCCAACTTTGCTATATTTGTGTTAACTTGTGTCATGGCTAACTTTGTAATTTCATAAATTGGATTGGTATATATATGTGATATATTGTATCATATACAATAAATGAATGGAATGTAATGAATATGTAATGCAAGTACAAGAATGCGAATATGAAATGAATGCAGCTGATAAAGAATTGAATATAAGGAGCAGTAGTGATAAATCTCTCACATGAAAGGTGATTAGTACACTAAGGATTCTTTTTCAGTAAACTCAATTGCAAGCTAGAGATCTATTGTTTCACCCTAACAGGTCAACTAGTTGAAATCCTCTAATAAGGTAGACCTAACAGACTTTTTTAAAAATATCTTTACCTAGTGCATACTTCATTGTATGTTTGTAAATCCTCTCACAAGGTGGACCCTAACAGTCTTATTTGCTCCTAATAGAGTA
The DNA here is from genome assembly GCA_028749045.1 of Cupressus sempervirens. Classification (NCBI taxonomy): domain Eukaryota; kingdom Viridiplantae; phylum Streptophyta; class Pinopsida; order Cupressales; family Cupressaceae; genus Cupressus; species Cupressus sempervirens. The sequence goes on along the minus strand of CM053783.1, from coordinate 737,312,652 downwards.
GATCATTAGAAGTGATCAATGTAAGCCTTAACAAGCCAAATTTATGCTACAGTACCAAAGTTTGTGGTTATCATCCCCACCCTAGTTTTAATTTCTATTTGGAAGGTTTTTGGGTCACCAAAATTTTGTGTTCAAGTGTTGTGAATGCTTTTATATTTTTAGTTTCTCATGCATGCAATTAGATCGGATGGATTAAATGCTAAATGGTTTATTGAATTAAGAATTGAAATTGGTAGAAGTTTTAGAATTTACTGATTCACCCCTCCCCTCTCAGTAACTTAGCATAGTCTTGAATATTTCCAACACTATTCACAACCTCTATCTATCCATCTATTTCTATATGGAAAGTAGAACTATACTTCAACTCAAAAATAACCAACAATCTTATTGTCTTTGTCAGAAATAATACTTTTTGGTAATCCATGCAATCTCACAATCTCCTTAAAGAACTTTTTAGCAACATTCTAGGCATTTGATGTCTTCTTACATGGTATGAAATGAGCCATCTTAGAAAATCTATACACCACAAGAAATATAGAATTGTATTTCTTTACTATTTTAGGCAATCCAAACACAAAATCCATACTTATGTTACTCTAAGGTTTCTCAAGAATAGTAATAGGTGTATACAAACCAATATTCTAACTTACTCCTTTCACAACTTGACAAACTCCACAACTCCTTACAAACTTTTGAACATTGTTATATATTTGATGCCAATAATACTTTTCCTTCAATGAAGTCAATGTCTTATTGATTCCAAAATGTACATCCAAATCACCACTATGATTTTCCTTAATCAAATTCAACCTCATAGAAATCTTAGGAATACACAAGTGATTACTCTTAAACAACATACCTTCTTGAATAAAATATTCATCAAAATTACTTGGATGTTCTGTCAAACTAGGTGCTCTGCACTCTCTCCACATCTCAGAAAAATTACGATCACTATCATATAACTCCTTCATCTCATCAAATCCAAGAACTTCAACCTTCATCTTAGTCAGTAAAGAACATCTTCTACTCAATCCATCAACAACTTTTTTAGTGACTCCACTCTTATGTTTAATCACAAATGTAAAACTCTACAAGTACTCAACCCACTTCATATGTCTATGATTCAATACATTTTAACTTCCCAAGTACTGTAAGGCTTTATGAGCAGTATACAATACAAACTCCTTAGGAATCAAATAATGCCTCCACTTCGTCAATGCTTCAACAATGGAATAAAACTCTTGATCATACACAAAATACTTCCTTTTAGCATTATTCAACTTCTCACTAAAGAAAGAAACATGTTTACCTTATTGACTTAATATAGCTCCTATTGTACGACCACTTGCAACACATTCAACTTGAAATACCTTATTGAAATTAGGCAAAACTAATATAGGTAACTCAAAAACTTTTTGTTTCAATGTCTCAAAACTATTATCAGCTCCATGTTCCATTTGAATTCCTTTTTATCTCCTTTCATTGTCACAGTCAAAGCATTACAAACATAAATAAAATTCCTTATAAACTTTCTCTAAAAACTAACCAAACCATGAAATGATCTTACCTTACCCACACTCCTAGTTGTAGGGCATTCCAAAATTTCTTTAACCTTTGCAGGATCCATCTTCAAACCATTAAGTAAAATTACAAATGCCAAATACACAATCTCCTCTTGCATAAAAGAACACTTCTTTAGATTAATCGTCAACCTTTCCTATTTCAATCTCTACCATACTTGTCTAACATGATCGAGTTGTTCTTCCTTAGTCCTACAGAATATCTAAATATCATCCAAATAAATAGTCACAAACCCAAAAATATTTTTAGAACGTCATTCATCAACCTCATGAACGTACTAGGTGCATTATTCAAACCAAAACACATTATCAATCATTCATACAAACCATCTTTTGTCTTAAAAGATGTCTTCTATTCATTAGCTTCTCTTATTCAAATCTAATGATAGCCACTCTTCAAATCAATCTTGGTAAAATACTTATCTCCACTCAAAAAATCCATTATGTCATCCATCCTTAGCATTGTAAACCTATATTTCATTGTGATCTTGTTAATAGATCTAGAATCAATACACATTCTCCATTATCCATTCTTCTTAGGTGCTGATACAATAGGTACGACACATGGACTCAAACTTTCTCTAATCAAGCCTTTCTCCAACAACTCCTACTCTTATTTGTTAATTTCTTCATTTTTATTAGGTTTTAATCTATATGGTGCTTTATTCAGAAAAATAGCTCCAAAAATTAGATCCATACAATTACTTAAAACTAGTGGTAAACCATTAGGTATATCCTCTGCCACAAATTCCTTATACTTATTCAACAATTCTGCAATTTCTATTGTCATTCAGTCAACACTACCAGTTTCTATTGTCACTCATTCATTACTAAGTGGAACTTGGTTACCACTATTTTTTTATACTTGGTTTCTACTAGAACAACTTGATCTCCTAGGGATTATAGAAAAATATATTTTATTCTTCTTCATTTATTTTCAAATTTCTTTCTATTAACCATGCAAATTCTCATAGTAGTACGCTTAACCTCATCTCAATTTTCAATCAAAGGTAGAAATATTTTATTTTTACCATTCACCCAAAGAGTATATTGATTCAATATTCCATGATGTCTAACATATCTATCATATTGTCAAGGACTACCCAATAGAATATGACAATAATCCATAAGCATAATATCACATAGAACTTCATCAAAGTAATGTCCAGTCTTGAATTTCACAATACATTCTTCATCTACCAATATCTTATGCTCATCTTTGATCCATGAAACATGATAAGGTTTATGATGCTTCAACCTCTGCAGCTACAACTTTCTAACCTATTCTTTTGATGCCAAATTCGTAGAACTTCCACTGTTAACAATCACCTTGGAACATTTTCAAGTCATCTTACATTTGGTCTTGGAAAGACTTCTTCTTAAGATAGGTTCATCATCACTTCCCTTATTACATAATGTTCTTCTCACCATCAGATTTTCTACAGCCTCAAGTCACTAGGTGAACCCTCAATGTCTCCTTGAAACATAGCATTTAAGTTACCTTGCCCACTTTCAAAAGATGTGCATTCAAAAGATCTTTTTCCTTCTTTACCACATCTAAAACAATTACCATGAAAACTACCTCTATAATAAGAATTAACTCTTCCTTGGTAAGAACCAATACCTCCTTGGTAAGAATCACCACCTTTCCACTTAGTCTTTCCTTAATCATCATTCTTTTATTCATATTTGCACTTATTTTGCATAGAATTGTCAAATCTACCACATTCTCCATAAGATCTACCTCTGCCTCTCATGAATTGACTACTTGTACCTCTTTGTCTTTGTTCATGCTTCATTGTCAAGATCTCCTCATCTTTCAAAGCATATTGGTATGCTTCCTCCACACTTTCCAATTTCACAAAACTTATCTCATCTTGAATTTCAAATCTCAATCCATTTATTTACCTTGCAATTTTCTCAACATCATCATTCACATGTCCATATCTAGCATCTAGTCTATAATATTCATCAGTATACTCCTTCATAGTCATGTCTCTTTGTCTCAAATTTTGCATCTTTCTCAACAAACTAACTTGATGATCAACAAGAAGAAACTTATTCTATACCTTGTTCACCATCTTCACCCAAGTCTTGATCTTCTTCTTTCCTCTCCTTTGTCTATCAGTTTGCAAATGCTCCCACTATAGTGAGCCATGTCCATTCTACCTTGTAACTATAATCTTCAACATTATATTTTTGGGAGTGTTTTCATAATCAAAGAACTCCATTTTAGAGATTGAATCCAACATAGCGTTGGTATCCAATTTTCTATCATAAGGAACAACTTCAATAGCATGCTTAGAATTTTCCTTAGACAACACTCTCAACAACCTTGTCTCATTGTGATCTTCTTTAGGATCTAGATTAGGGTTTGGTATTTCTCATCAAGATGTGATCCTCTTCTCTAGGTTGTCTCTGTAGAATCTAATTGTTAGAAAGAGAAATTACTAAGAGAGGGGATGAATCAGTAATCTACAAACTTTAGTCACCAACTAGATATTAATTTTTACTTTAAACCATACATAACAAAGTAATAAAGTAATGTTAAATAGTAATAGTAACCATGCTCAAAGATAACTCATAACACAATATTTTCTTAACTTGGAAAACCTTGGCCAAGGGAAAACCTCGGTGGGGACGATACCCACTAGATAATATACTAATATATAAGTTCCTTGTTAGAGAATGGACCCTGTTAGGAGTCAATGAGAAAATTTAGTAGAGAGAGTCCCTGGTAAGAGACTTTGAATCCCTATTAGGAGATCCTAATCCTATTAGGATTTGTTCCAACCTTGTTGGCAGTTCTGTCAACTTTATTAGGAATTCAAGTATATTAGATGCAAGATGATCCCACTACCCAAACATGCACTTCCAATTAGAAGAAGAGCTCACTACCCAAAAAAAGTAATCAGACTTCTAGAATGTAGGTATTCTAACTTCTTTCTTAACTAATCTCTAATCTTCAACTCAATCTTGGATCACAAAATATCTTACAAAAACTTTGCATATATCACTTTCACAAAAGTTCAAATATAATCACTCAACACAACTACTACAATACTTCACACTTTCTTTCGCTTGAATTTGCAAGATTTCCTTTGCATAAATACCATTCCTTTACACAAATTTTTGCTAGGTCTACTAAGACCACAATATACTTTTCCAACATAGAGCAAGCATTTAGGATGTCGGCTCTAATTGGTTAAGTAATAGTTTTATAAACAATATAATTCCTTTCCTTTAATTTTCTTGTCATGTTTCATTGGTAAAATAGGAATATCTCCTTTTCATATAGTCTATACTAATTTCCAAGGTTATACATGTCAACATCGACATGTATACTATGTCCATATAACTTTTCTAGTCATAATATGATGTCAGTAACAAGTTACATACAAAACAATACATTGTTGTATAACAAATTCATACTTAGACAATTTCTGAGTACCAAAAGCTAAGTATCTTTATTTCTAAGGTTTGTTGCAAGCATGTACATCATGTGTTGACATAAATGAGATTAATTACATATCTTCATTACCTAATAGTCAAAAATCTCCCCATTTGGCATTGATGGCAAAAAAATAGGGAAAATTGGCTAAGTATCAAAACTTAAAATAAATAACACATTAACATTACATCTATTACAACTTGTCCATATTACATATGCTCCCCCTTACAATATTTTTTCATACTTTACAATATTATTTTCTCCTCTTCCTGATTTACAAATTTTTTATGTACTTCTCCCCCTTTGACATCAATGACAAAGGTTAAAGTGTCAAGAAAACTATCCAAAACTATTCATCTACTATCAAAATCTCTATAAATATCTGCTTAAACTAATAGTATTTCCATGCAGTTATCAAAGCTTGACTTGATATTGTTCATACATTTTGTCCATGTATCCTTGGTTGATTCAACAAAGAGAGAATTTCATATAACACATATGATGCAATCTCAACTGCATTAATGTCAAAGTATAAATGTGGGCTTGGCCTTGACACATTCCTACAATTATTTCTCAATAATAGATATTTTTAGAACAATAGACTCTCTAAAATATGATACTCTGTTCAAAATTTGTTCCTTCTGAAGTTCCAATTTCCTAATATCATTATGAATACTTGCCACTTGTCCTTCAAAATCATAAATTTTACTAGAAGGATGTTGTATTTAGCTAGATAAAGCCTCAAGCTCACTCTTTTTTCCTCCAATCTAACTGTCAATATGCTTAGTCAACTTGTGAAATAGAGTACACTTGATCTACAATATCTTACCATCCTCTTGACACTTTTCAAGTTCATTAACATGAGTATCAAGACTTATCAAATCATTCTTGATATTATGAAAAATAGTGCTAAACAAGTTAGCATCATGAGATATCTATGCCTTTTTTTCTACAACATTCAATAAATATGTGAATTCCTCACCAAAATATTTTAGCACTACCTGTGCCCTTTTTTCAAGATCTACCTCTATGTGCTACACTACCAGAGTATTATGTAATCTATTAGTAACCTCCATCAAGGTTCTTTGTAGGCTCTTCACTATCTTGTTCTTTTGAATAAGATTTTTCAAAGATGAGATCAAGTCAATTTTATCATCATCATTAGTTGTTAGGATAGCAAGTGAAAGAGGGGTAGATGAACTAGAAGGTTTAGTGTCATCTTCCCTTTTCTTCTTTTCAAATGCCTCTTGGCTTCTTCTTTCTTCTTTCTCTTTATCTTTCCTTTCTTTTCTTTCTTTTTTTCTCTCCTCTTCTTCCTCCATTCTCTTCTTCTTATCTTCCTCTATTTTCCTTTTCATTTCTTCTTCAACTAATCTTTTCTTTCCTTCCTTAGCTTTTCTTTTCTTTTCATCTTCAAGAAATTTCTAATTGGCCTCTTCTATTTTCTTTTTCTCTTCCTCTAATAACCTCTTCTCCTCTTCAATATCTTTGGTTTTAGGTTTATTCTATTTGAAACTCTCAAATGAGTTTGTATCATCAATGTTGATGGTAATATTTGTTTGATCTATCTGCATTGTGTCACCTCTTACTAACACTTCCAAGGTTTTGTGTGCTGGTGAAGATGTTTCCTTAGACTCTATCATCATTTGACTTATAGATACTAAAATCTCACTTCTTATCTTATCTTTCTCACCCACCATAAACAAAAATGGTCTTACTTTGTTTCTCAAGTAAGTGCTAGATTGTTCAACAATCTCTTGACTTCTTCTTCATCATCAGTCTTGCATATTGCTCTTAACATGGACTTCTAAATTTCTAAATCCTCTTCTTGTCCTAGTGTTAGGATTAAACCATGGACAAAAATAACAATTACATGAAAACATAACCAATATCATAAAATAATTGATCACATAGAAAAGAACACAAGACACCAATATTTAACGTGGTTCAACCAATCCTTAGGCTACGCTCATCAAATAGCGAGTTCGATATTATTACAATCTAGTGATTACAACCTAATTACAATTTGTAATCCCTTGCTACTCAGTACTACCACAAGAGATCATTTTCTAATCACAACAATGAAATAACCCCTAACCCTAAGCCCTTTTGTACAAGTATTTTTCCCACTTTAGGGTTAAAATTAGTTACAACATGCTGGCTATACATTAATGAATATAAACAATAACCAATTGGCAAATCATAGCCCAAAATCTTATGCCATTGGCGAATGGCAAAGAGTAGGCCAAAATTTTCTGCCATTGGCGAATAGTAGCCCAAAGAATTTATGAAGTATGTATAGCACTTTCCTAATCAGTCACCACAAACTAATACTTGGTGCCTTCACTTCAATGAGTCTATTAAAGACTTTATGGTTTACTATGCCTTTAATATCTTTAAGTTTTAGATTATTGGCTAATATGTACCTCACAGTAGAGATATCAATTTGATCTTTCTCAAAAAAATTATACAAGTCATAAAATTTGTTCATTTGAACAAAGTTTCCTTCATTAGAAATAGGTAAATTTATCTTCCCTATCTTCGACTTCCAGGGTTGTTGAGCTTTTCCTGTTGACTTCTTAGAAATAGTTACTTCTCTACCTATTTTCCTTCGTGTTCTTGTTCTTCTTCTTTACCAGACTCTCTTTTGTCTCTTTCCTAGTCTAGTGGCTTGTTGCTTGACCCTTTTAGTCTTATTGGTCATAGCTTCCACTAATCTCTTTGATTTCCTCTTTGGCTCACTTGTCTATACATGTGATACTACTACATAGGGAATTCTCTATTCCAAAGATTTCTCTACAATAGACACCAACAAAGGTTGTGCATATGTTATACCTTGCTTCATGGTCCTACTAACTACTTGTGACTCACTCTCAGTCATATCAGCTTTTGTTAATTATTTATTCGTTATTGTTTCAATCTTCTTGTGAGATGCCTTCTACAAGGATACCTACTAAGTTGATTGGGTAATCTCATTATAGGTTCCAAACCTATACTCAGCTTTGTCCTTTTCTAATTTCAACAATAAATAAATGTATCTAACTATTGTTTCATCACTCAATTCATTACCTAAGGGATCAATAAATGTTTATCAAGGTTCTACTACTTGAATATAAGTAAAATCTATATCAACCACAACACAAATATCTTCTTTAAATCTGTGTACAATAGTAGGTGCAATTCTAAATATTTTCCTCATTTCATCCTCAAATGTTTTCATTATCAACTTTCCACTATCCAATATTTTATCTATTGGATGTCTTCTACATACATCTGTGATTTCTCCATTGTACACCTCTCACTACTTATAATCTTTCTGACTAACAAATATGGAAATCTTTTAAGAACATGAAAAAATATATAATTTATTAGTGACTGAAATCTAAATACACCATTCTTATTCCTTTTGATATTTTTTAGGTTCTCAAGAAGTTGCATCAAAGGGTTGTAAACCCAAATTTTTACAATGAAATTGAAATCTCTCTTTAGAAAGTGGTTTTGTCAAAATATCAGCCACTTGATGTTCACCTTTACAATAAAGTAGAGTAACTTGCTTGTCTTCAACTTGTTCTCAAATGAAGTGATGTTGAAGTGAAATATGTTTGGTCCTTGCATGAAAAATTGGATTCTTTGCCAAGGCAATAGCACTTTGATTGTCACAATGTAGAGGGGTGGGTGCTTGTTGAGGTAGACCCAAATCTTCAGGAAGTCTTCTAAGCCATAATGCTTCCTTAGCTGCATTGTTACAACCTTTGTATTCAGCTTCAACTGAGCAAAGAGAAATAAAATGTTCTTTTTTACTTTTCCAAGAAATTGCACTTGAACCAACAAAGAAACAATAGCCACAAGTGGATTTCCCATCATTGGGATCTCCACCTAGATCGGAATCAATATAGCTATGTAAAATAAATTCAAAATTGGCATCATAAAATAATCCCATATTAATAGTTCCTTTAATGTACCTTAAGATTCTTTTAGCAACTTTAAAATGTGTTTGTTGAGGTTTAGACATAAATCTAGAAACTAAACCAACACTATAAGCAATATCAGGTCTAGTAAGAGTGAAATAATTTAAACTTCCTACCAATTGCCTATACAAAGTTTCATCAACAAAAGGAGTATTCATATTAGCCATTAATTTAGTTCCAAATTCACATTGAATTGAAACATGGTTAGAATCATTCATCTAAATTTTTTCTAAAAGGTCATGAGCATACTTGCTTTAAGAAAGAAAGATACCCTTAGGAGTTTGCCAAATTTGCATACCTAAGAAGTAATATAAAATACCTAAATTAGTCATCTGAAATTTATGTTCAATTTGAAACTTAATATTAGAAATCAAAGCATCTAAACTCGAAGTGAGAATTAGATCATCCACATAAACAATAACAATGATAATATCATCTTCAGAATGTTTAATATACAAATTAGGATCATTCTTACTTCTAGAAAAGCGTTGAGAAATAAAAAATGAATTAATTTTAGAATACCATTCTCTAGGTGATTGTTTAAGACCATAAATAGATTTTTTTAATTTGCAAACTAGATTTTTACTACCTTTCTTAACAAATCCAGAAGGTTGAGCCATATAGATTTCTTCATGTAAATCACCATTTAAGAAGGCACTTTTAACATCCAGTTGATGAACAGGCCAATTCATTTTAGATGCCAAGGCAAGAACTAATTTAATAGTAGGCATTTTAGCAACAGGAGCAAAAGTTTCATTATAATCTAATCCTTCTATTTGTGAAAAACCTCTAACAACTAATCTAGCCTTAAATTTATTAATGTCATTATTAGCATTCAATTTTGTTTTATAAAACCATTTAAATGAAACTATATTCTTGTCATGAGGTAAATTGACTAAGTCCCAAGTTTGATTAGGAATTAAAGAGTCATATTTCTCTTGCATGGCCTTTTGCCAATGAAGTTGAGAGTTGGCTTGATCAAAAGAATTAGGATCATTAGAATTCATAATAGTAGCCATCAAAGCATAATTACAATAATTAATCCTTCTATGTTTAATTCCACCAAATATAGAAATGTAGCCATCACTTTCATTGATTAAGTTTTGAGCCCATTTAGGTTTATGTTTAGTTGTAATAGAATCATCACTAGAGCAAGAATCATTATCAATAAAAGCATCATTAGTAGCGACTCGAATATCATTATTAGTAGAAGTAGAAATAATAGGTGGTACTTGAGTTGTAGGGTTAAGAGGAGGATTAGGGTTAAGAGAAGGAGCTTGTTCCACTAAATTCTGCATCATGTATAGTAGAACAGTCATGAACACCATTTTCTACAATGCAAACATCTCTAGCAACTTGAACTTTGTTAGTAGTAGAATCATAAACACGATAACCCTTAGTGTTTTCATCATAACCAACAAAAATATAAGGAGAAGACTTAGCATCTAATTTATGTCTTTTCTATTTAGGAGTATGAACATAAGCAATAGATCCAAAAAATCACAAATGATGTAAACTAGGTTTCCTACCAGACCAATCCTCTTCTGGAGTAATATCCTTGAGAGCTTTCATAGGAGTCCTATTAAGAATATAAGTTGCACAAAACATGGCTTCAACGCAAAATTTATAATGCAGATTCTTAGCATGCAACATGCATCTAGCCATTTCTACAATGGTCTGATGCTTTCTTTTTGCCACACCATTTTGTTGTGGTGTATAAGGAATAGTAAGCTCGTGTTTAATTCCACACGATTTCAAATAAGGGTAAAAAGAATTATTCACATATTCCTTTCCATTATCAGTTCTAAGAATTTTAAGTTTAAAACCAAATTGCCTTTCAACATATAACTGAAATTCAATGAATATATTGAGAACTTGATCCTTGCTATGCAAAAAATAGATCCAAGTTTGTCTAGAAAAATCATCAACAAAGGTAAGTGCATACCAAGAACCTTGGATGGAGTTATTCTCCATGGGGCCCAAAAGGTCACTATGGACAAGGTGCAACTTATGAGTTGCTCGCCATGATTTACCACTTGGAAAGGGCTCCCTATGCATCTTACCACTCATACAACCAGTACAAGCAATCTTAGAAGGAATAATGTGAGGCAAGCCATCAACCATATTTCTTTTTTGCATTAAAGTAATATAATCCAAATTTAAATGGCCAAGTCTTTCATGCCATTTATTTAAATATTTGGAAGTATGTAAAGAATATCATGAACTAGCAAATTCATGGAATTTAAATAAGTTGTCATTATCCATTTTAGCATGAGCAATCACTTGTTTAGTTTGAGGATCTATCACATAACACGTATCTTTATAGAATTCAACTTTATAGTCTTGACATAACTTTGAAATAGATAGCAAATTAGTTTTCAAATCAGATACATACAATATATCATGCAATTTACCATTAGGAATAGTAACATCACCTAAACCTTCAACTTTACAAGTCTGATTATTAGCTAACTGAATAGGAATGTTAGCAATATCAGATTGCAGAGAATCAAAAATTTCTTTATGAGAAGTTACATGTTGTGATGCACCACTATCAACAATCCATTCTAAAGGTCTACAAACATTAAAGTCACAAGTAAAAGCATGATGAGAATTGGAACTAGTAGAGTTACCTTTTTTATGATTTGATTTTTTATTATGGTTACTAGTATTCATAGGTTTTTTATCATATTGACAACATGACCATCTTTGCCACAATAAGAAAAATGAGGTTTGGAATTTGAATGATTCCTTTGATTATTATTATTATGATTGTTATTATGATGATTGTTATAGTTATTGTTATTATTGTTATTTTTCATATTAGATTTATTATTAGAATTATTAGAATTATTATTATAGTGTTTGTTATTAGTATGATGATTATTATTATTTGAACAAAAATTATTATTATTTGAGTTCCGAGACATAAATGCATGTTCAATTGATTTAAAAGTACCAAACTGAATTAACTTAGCTTCTTCCTATCTTAATAAATTTTGAAAAATAGCATAAGTTAACTATGCATTTAATGTAGGAATAGCAAGTTGTGCATGAACATTAGTTATAAACTATTGAAACTATCTAGGAAGACACTTTTTAAGAATAATATGAATTAAGCGAATGTCATCTAACTAAACACCTAAAGCAACAAGTTGACTTTTAATAGAATCAAATTTTAACAAAAATTCATCCATGGTCTTAAAATCTCTATACCTAAGATCTTCAAGTTGATCCTACAACTATATTTTGCGGGATTCATCTGCACTATCACATTTGGTTTGTGAAATTGACCAAGTGTCATGAGTTTTAGAACAATGTGCAATTAAAACATATAAATCTAGAATAATGGAAATACCAATTAAACCTAAAGCTTCTTCATTTTTAAGTTTCCAAGTATATTTTTCATCTAGGGTAGCCGCTGAACCAGGTTCAACAAAAGGATCAGTGGCTATCTCGAATAGGTGTTTAAAACGAAAAATAAATGAAATGTGTGTTTTCCAGGAATGATAATTAGTATGATTAAGTTTTTTTTTTGGAATTAAGGTTGACATCTTTAAAAAAAAATGTCCCCCCTAATAGAAATATGATGTAAAAGTTAACTGGAATTTTAAAAAAAACTTGCTGATGGAACAAAAAAAAATCCCTGCAAGAAAAAAGATAGAATAATAAGTACTAATTATTAAGGTGAAACAGAATGATAGAACCCTGCAAGCAGATGTTATAAATGATTATTAATCTGTAACAGAAGAATAATGCAGAGGTGTTTTAGAATAATTAATAAGGAATAAAGCAGAGGCATTTTAAAATAAATAAATGATTATTAGGTTGAAAAGAATGACAGACAGATGAATCCAACTACCTATAATTAGGATTCCTAATGATTCAGAATGATTGAAGGAAAAAAAAACCTATAAATAACTATTAAAGGTCAAATTTTTAAGTTATAAATTAACTTTATAACTTTGAAATAAAACCAATAAATTAAATATTAAAAAATATTTAAATGATAAACTAATAAAGTCCTTAACGAAGGAATGGTAATAATAAAAATTTTAAGTACTTATATTAAATCTTGCTAATAAAAATGATTTAATAATAATAAGCCTTAATAATGTTTAATACTTTAAAACTTAAGACTTAAGAACTAAAAAGACTTTTTAAGGCTTTAAAAAACTTAATATTTCTAAAACTTTAAAACTCAAAGAAAAAGAAACGTAATACTACTTTTCAAAAACGTAGTACTCTTTTTAAAAAGAACATAATACACACTTTTTTAAAACGCAATACACTTATGCTTTAAAAAATGACTTAAGACGCTTTGAAATAAAATGCTTTTCACAAATCAAATGATTTAAAGAGGATTTGGGGTTAAATAAGCTCCAGCTCAATAACCTCAGTGTTGCCAAAGATGTGAGGAAAGCTTTTGGATTGGTTGCGGAGTTTTCTTCAGAGTATTTTCCTGCCTGGATGATTTTGTTAACTAGATCTGTTGAAAGGTTTATAGGTTATGACACTCAATGGCTTGCAAGGAGGCATCGACAATGGAGGAGGTCGAGGGTTAAAAATAATAGCAAAAGGGTTTTTAAGCCAAGGGCTCTCTAGTATGGAGGACGCAAGGTATGGCAGAAGCGAGGTTAAAATAAGAGGGTTGGCGCAGGAGCAAATAGAAACACGGATGTAGACCCGGATTTGACACCAGCAGAATCAAAATATATAAAATAAACTGAGCTTTTTTAAAAAATAAGAAAGATGCTAAAAAGGTGAAGGAAAGATCAAAAATAAGGAAAGATAGAAGCTAGAAAATTGGAAAAAAAAAATTGAAAGAATTCGATTTACAAATTAGAGATATTAAAATCTCATTTATAAGAAAATATAAATTTAAAACAATAATAAAGATATAGGAAATGTTTTAAATAAATAAATAGAGATATAACTTTTAAATTTTAAATAAATATATATTAAAAGTTTTAAATATATATTTAAAAGCATAGGTTTAAACTAATCTAATGTATATTCTAAGGTTTTTTTTTATAATAATCTCACATAGGATAATTATTTCCTTAATATTATTGAAGAAAAATTATTTTAATTAAATGATAATAATTGATTTACAAAAAATTGCACTATTAAATGCTTACTCCACCACAAACACTAGAATAAATGCTTAAAATATTAAAATTAAAAATTACACAATAAATGAGAGTTATGTGAGAAATGCTCCTTGTTTTGGCTGCACACCTTCCAAAACAAGAGCAAAAAAAATTTGAAATTTTGATAGGAAAACCCTTTGGCGGCAAGCCTTCCAAAGAGGGTTAGTAAAAAAAATGATAAAAGATGATAAAATAAAACCTGCACACACAAGATGTTAGGATGAGCCAAAAAAAACACAAACTTCTTCTCTCAATAACTTCTCCAAATAAGGTGTGCTCCAATGAATGGCAACCTTCAACACAAAACTTAAAACAAGGATTAGTAACCAAGCTCTGATACCATGTAAGAAATGAAAAGATAGAGCAAGCAACGAAAACAATCCAAGTAAGTTAAGTGTGAAACAATGTTACCATGAGATAAGAAAAATTCAAGAGCACACACCAAGATGGTTCAACAATGTAGACAAGGATTTATAAGGGGAAATCAAAGAAAACTCCATGTGAGTATTATGAATGAAGGCAAATGCCTAGAGAAGAGAGAGAGAGTGTGTTGGAGCAAAATAGCTCAATACAATAACATCAAAGTGATGTGTGTAAAGAAGAAAGAGAGAGGAGCATCTCTTTTGTGAGGCCTTGCCCCGACCCATGGTAGCATAGCGATACATTACTATTATTTTGATACTCACGACTCGAGATGTCGAGACATTATCTGATGCTTAGAACATACTATATTATTTCATGTTGTGTGATGTTACTTTCAGATATATTTTATGTTTGTCATTTAATGTTTCATGTATATGTATGTTGATGAAATCAGTAAATGTAGGGTTGATACTTTGATTTAAGATATTTTAAATGGTTAAGAATTAAGTAGGATGAAGAAACCCTTATTGATGTATGTTTCAATTTATGTGAATGTCTGATACGTATACATATATGTACATGTGATTTTACAGGACTACTGATGTGTGAAATGAGTGTGCAGATATTTTAGCTGAGAAACCCTATAGAGGGACAGAACTGATCTTTATGTGCTAATTTTGGAAACTTTGTTGTTCGTAATTCTAGTATTGTATTGTGAGATGTATGTATGTATCTTTCTGTGTTCAGTGAATGTTAGTGTTTGTAATTATGTTCTTTTAGTGTCGCTTGACACTTGTAAATTGTTTATGTTCTTTAGTATGCTTATTAGGGTTAGCTGTGTAACCTTTGGACCTAAGTTGGTTTAAGTTAGTGTCAGTTCTCTAATTTGGTTCTTCATCAAGGTTAGTCATCCCTTAATCTAGATTAGTACTTAATCTACATTGTTAGACTTGTTAGTTGGTGCTAATTAATTTCTAGTTTTTGTTTGGCTCTAAACCTATTCCTAATGCTTTAAAACATGAAATAATTATACCCAAGGGGTATGAGTATGGGTTGGGGGTCTTTTCCAACCCCTAAGCCCCTTTTATTGACTTTTGAGATCACTCAAAAAGTCTCATTTTACCTTTGTGCGAAAATTGCAAGTGGTTACCATGAGTTTCCTTACCTCACCTCCACTTAATGTTTAACCATAGTGTGGGTTGAGTTAGGAGCTTCTAGATTTGTAGGCGGGTGGGAGAAGTTATTGTTTTTGGTTGGTGGTTGAGTTTGAGGCTTATTTAGAGGCCCTTCTTGGACTAGTTGAGGTTGTTACCCAATCTCTACATTTAGAGAGGAGTCTTGGAAGATTGAAGCAAGGAAGGGAAAAGCTCTACTCAAACTTGTTCTTTGCCATTACCTCTTTGTGAAGGTAGGAATTCTCATCTCTCTTGTAAAAAATTTCATGTCTGTTTCATGCTTATGCTACCTTGTTGTTATTTGAATGTTTGTATGATTGTGGGTATGTTGGGAAGATTTGAAAACCATGTTATTTTGGATGATTTCCTTTCATGTTTATGTTTGCAATTTTGAGATTTTCTTGCAAGGATGTTTTGGTATTACTCACCCTTGGATAGGGCAGAAGTGACCAATTTTGGGAAAGGTCTATTTAGTTGGACTCCAACAAGTGTAGAGTCTCTTCTCAGGATGAGAAGAGGGAGAGAGGGTAGGGTGTTATGGGCCCCTACCTATCAGCACAAACCTCGTATGAGTATGGCATGTTAAAATCGAAGAACGAAAGTTCTTGGTTTATAGCCCCAATTGGGCATCTATTTTGGTTTTGTTCTTGACTTCTCCTATTGGAAGAATCCACCTTTCCCTAGTGTTGATTCATTGTGAATCATATTGTGAAAACCTTGTATGAATATGCATGTTTGAATTGTTTCTTGGTCATGCTTTTTGTCACTGGATTGAATTCTGTTCCCTCCTTGGTTTTTAGAAATGTGTTGCAAAAATTGTTATGAATCCCTTGATGAGGTTCATGAAGAAAATTCAATTTAAGTTTTGTAATTTAGGATTGAAATCCTATGTAATTTATATCTCAAAACCTTGTTGTAATGGCAATGACGCCAAGTTTTCTTCCTGGTTCTTTCTCGACTGAGCCTTTGAATCAGGTTTGGCAATAAAATTGGTGATTGAGTATAATTTGGTTATCATGTGATTAAATCATAATTTTAAATTAGATGGATGCACATCAAAATAGGATGGAAATGATGTTGATTAAATTAGACTAATATTTCAAGTTTTCCTTGTATGTTGAGAAAAAAAAAATTTAAAATAAATCATATTATGGATGTAGGTTCAGTTTTCATGATTATCAGAATCAAACAATTCTTGTATTATTGAATCAAATGAATAATTCACATCCTTGGTATATTAAGTTTTAACAATCCTTTTAGATTTGCTTTGAAAATAAAGAAAAAAAAAATATTACCCCCCTCTTGGCAAGATACCAACTTTGTAATCTATACTTAGAAAAATTCTGAAAAAAAAAAAATGTATTCCAAGAGAGTGAAAACTCTCTGGATTTTGTATGAGGAGGCAATTTAATTTCCCTCATTACAACAGAGAATCTTTGAAAGATTCCTTCTTATATTTTGGTTGAAAAATATTTTTAAATTAACAAATTTATAAATAAATTTATATATCAATGCAAAAATAAGCTTTTAAAATATCTTAAATCTAACTACATAACTTTATGTCTTAAATGCTTGCTCATCTTTCCTTGGGCGTCAATTGGTTGTGCAATTTAAAATCATTTTTGTTTAAAAGCAAAGTCAATTTTCATCATGGGGGGGTGATGTCACCCTGCCATCTTGTCACATCCCCCATCTTCTCCTTTACTTCTGAGCGCTTACTTCATGTTTTGGATGGGAGTTAAATTGTTTTAAAAAACAAAACAAGCATTATAACTTTTTAAACGTATATCTCCCCCTCCTTCTTAGGCGTTTATGGACAAGGTGCCATCATGAAGTGATGACATCGTTCTGCCATACCCCTCACACAGGTCGATGCATGTGATTTGCCAATGGTTGTGTTAACTTTGTTTTATGTTTTCTCCTCCTCATTTACCCCTTTTCCTTGCATGGGAGGTGCAGATTTTTTTCGGCCTGTCTTAGTACTCCCCATGTACTTTGACCAAGGCTGATGGGACTGCGGTTTGCAGACCTTGGGCTATGGGGCAGCTTAGGAATCCGCCCAAGCATGTTGGGAAGGAAGTTTTGGAGGGTGGGTGGATTTGATAGGTGGGAAGGGAAACCCACTTGTCAAGTGGGCTAGGTTAGTAATGATGTTAGGTTAGTATAGGTGTTAGTAATAGGGTTAGTGTTAGGATAGTTTATTTTGTTAATTAGTTTGATTTATTTAAATTGTAAGTTATTTTAGATTTAGCATGTTAGTTATAAGTTCTAGTTATTAGTTTAGTTGTAAATGTATTTTTAAGTTATTAGAATAATTTGTAGAATTATAATTTAGTTTGTAATAGGTGTTAGTTATGGATGTTAGTTTGTTATTTTATTAAGTTTAAGATTAGCTAGTTTTAGTTTAATAATTAGTTAAATTTAGTAAGTAATTAAGTTAAGTTTTGTTTAAATTTATGAAATCTAGAATAGTTTTAAATTTATTTATTTAGTTAGTTAGTTTAGTAATAGATTTATTGAATTAGTTAATTAATTTTTTTGCTTAGTAGTTAGCATTATTTAATTTCAAGTATATATAAGAATTATTTAATTATTGTTTCCTTTAATGAGACCTTGATCTAATATTCTCAAAATAATTTGGAACGAACTCATTTAAATTGTTATTTTAAAAAAATTGCACATTTGGTGGAAAGATAATGTAATAACATAACTTTTGTCGATATCAACTTAATAACAAGAGTAAAATTTAACAATGTAGAGAACCTATACTTAAACTGTGATCACAACCATATTGAATCTAGAGCATTTTTAATTATTAATTATTATTGAAAAAAAAAAATGGTGTTCTTGCCCTCATAGTTTGGGCATCACATCTTTTAAAGAGATAAGAAAGGAGTTGCATGTGTTCGCATGTGTAACTCCCATTTCTATGAATGCCACATTCATAATGGGTGTGTGCAAAGTGTCACAATTCTCTTAAGGAGAATAAACTAAATTCCTTAATAAAGGAATTATAAAAATGAGTTGTCCTCACATGTGGACTAAAGGACAAATAATGACATGTCCTCCACATGTGTACAATAGGACAAACTACATTTAGGTATCCTTCAAATATCCCAATTAAATACATCCAAGGGAAGATTAATGTTTCTAATAGAATTTCACTAAGTTAACTTGTTTCTTCTCCACACATATCTCGTAGGTTGCATAGATGAATCTGGCTGACAATTCATCAATATTTGAACTTGCACATATAGAGTAGACAATGAGTCTAATCAAGAAGCTTACATAATCTTGTTTAATGGTGTCGATCACCATGGCCTTTCCATTAGACATTTCCTTTGTGTAGCTCTATATGTTCTTCTTAACCAATTTCTCACCTATAGGTACACTTCCTTGTTTACAAAGACTAGTTACCTCATGAATAAGGTCGGCTGAAATATCAACTACACTATCTTCCATCCATGGTTTTTTGATAATGTATTCTAATTAGTATGATCTATGTCCACATATATGTGTCCAATTAAAGGTGGAAATGATATTTGAAAAGGTCTAGTTCCTTCAAGTTTTCAAATCTGGGTCTCACAGTCATATCATTATTAAAGACTAATTTCATATCCTTGTTCATATATTCACTCTCAATAGATTCAAAATTACTAGTAAGATAACTTCCTATATCTTCCAAACACACTACATTTTTTGGAGAAATGGATTGTGCTAAGTAAGGGTTTCCTTCTATAGGTTTCATGGAAACAACCTTCAATTTTGGTCTCTCCTCATTCTCAACATTGTGAACTACTGACATATCCATGAGTCTATCAAATATGAACTTTTATTGAATAAATTTTGTGGATAGATGATAAAATACCTCTTTCCAAAAATAGAATTTCCTTTGAAATCATCTTGTCAAGTTTCTTTCGACTGCTCTATGCTTTGGATGTAATTGCAATGAAGTGGTAATCAAGTTTGTACTCCATTTTATTCCTTCAACTCAAACTTGCATTAATTGTGTACTTTGCAAAAACAAAATGCTGTCAATTACATTTTGAAAATCAAATATCTACTCAAGATCTATTATCTAATCTTCAGATGCCACCTAAGGCTTAATTTATCTCTCCCATCATGAAAATGCTCCACAAAACTTTGCTTCATGAAATTATTTGAAAAAACATAGGTTTCATCTTCTACTGCAAAATTAACTTTCAGTGTAATAATAGTAACTCTTGATTCCTTTGTAACTAGTTTAGATAAGCTCCAAATTACAAATGAGCTTAGGTACCATTAAACTTATCTAGATACACCTTTTCTCAACCTTGCTAGCCATAATTTGATCTCTAAATGATGTTTTCAAATTCTAGTATTCTGAACAAACTTAATTCAACTTAACTAAATCAAACTCGATTACTAACTTCAATCTTCCTGTTTCACCATCATCTAACTTATCTTCTAAGATTTCTAATCCTTTTTAAAATGCCTCATTGAGTTCTTCTCAAAGTTCACTGACTACGTTTCTTTGTTCCTTGTGGTCTTTCTTAGTTCTGGAGTTCCTCTCATGGCTCCTTCTATCATTTTTGACATTTCGTTCATCATTCCTTCTATTTCCAAAAAACTTACATTGTTCCTTCTATCTCTAAAGATTTTGTCTCTTCTACAACACTTTTTTGTATGTTTGGTGTTGTTACATAACTAACATATTGGTGTTCTTCTTCTAGGATTATGATGATCATCAGGTGCATGATAATTTTGAACTGTGTGTCTAAAGTTATTACACTTATAACACATGATCTATCTTCTTTCTTCATAAGGTCTTCCTTCTCTTGATTTCCTTTCATTAGATCTTCTTCTATCTGTAGGTTTAGTATTTCGAAACATTATACTATTCCTTCTATCATTATCATATTTAGGTTTCCTAAAATTATTTTCTCTATGACCCATACCATGATCATTATGACAATAAAATTCCTTAAATGATTAAATGACTTATTTTTACAAGATCTTTTCATATGAACTATTTCATTACATGAAGAACACTTACCTCTAAATTCATACCTAGTTTCCTTAGGAGATTCCATTTTCTTTGGTTCATCCAATATATCAACTTCCTTGTCTTGTCCAACTTCTTTAGGTTTATCAAAATATTGACTGGATTAGATATTATCATCAAATTTATCTTTTTCTTTCAAATTTGTTCTAATCTTAGGTTTCTTCTCAGACATGTTAAATAGATAACCAAGACCAGTCTTATCATAAGTAGGTCTTTGTGTTGACATTGAAGCATTAATATTTTCTTTGGTAGAATAAAGCTTCTCAAGTTGTTTCTTGTACTAATTTAATTCACCTTTTATGATAGTATTATATTTCTAAAGTTCTTCATGATCTTCTTTCAATGTTTCAAGCTTAGATGTCTTCTTTGCTAGACTTTCTCTAAGATCTTCATTCTTAGTCCTCAAATTAATTTCAAATTTTCTAGGATCACTCCTCAAAGTTAACCATAGATTCGTAATCCCCAATTAATGCTTCAAGATCTTGTACTCTATATTCAGCTTTGAATAATCATCATTACTAGTTTTAGATTCAGTAGTTTAATGCTTGGATTTGAGATGTTGAATCTTTTCCTTCTATTGTCCAATGTATACTTTGGAGTCTTCATATCTAACCTTCAGCTTATCTCTTTCTTTAGTAAGGAGATCAATTTTTTCGTGTGCCTCTTTAAGGTTTTTCATCAACAGTTCCATATTCATAGGGATTTTACTCAAACTGTTAAACCTCTTCTAAGTAATTGTACTCTGATACCAATTGTTAGAAATAGGAATTATTGAGGAGGGGTGAATCAGTAATATACAAATTTTAGTCACCAACTAGATATTATTTGTTACTTTTGTTGGAGTTACAATAGGAAAGGTAGACTTCTGAGGTTGGGGGGGGTGTGGAGGGGTGAATCAGTGCTTTAAACTTTGAGCCATAAAATATTGACCACACATCCACCTCACATATTCAGTAAGTAAACTGAAATACCATGTAAAGCATATACCTCTATTGAAATAATTGATTAATTATGTATTGTCTTTAATGTTACCCTAAATTTCATTGTCTATTAGTATATGTTCAACTCACCTAGGCATTCAAGATAGTTTTCTATGTCTACTAAGCATTCCAAAGTTTTCATAGTTCAAAAGACAATATCTACCGACCTCACTCAAGAAACAAAGGAAAGTTTGTAGAAGTTGAGTGTTAACCAAACTCACTCAGTTAATGAATGAAATGTTTAATGGAACTAGTTCTATTCAAGCTCACTTTGTTATCAAAGGAACTTTGTGATTATGTAGTGTTGACCAAGCTCACTTGGGTAACATGAGAAAATCATTTTTTAGTTAGTGACTATTGAGCAGGGTCGGCTAACAAAGGTTTTTTTAATTTTGGCATATTAAGTTTAATAAATTTGTTTGTTTTTTATAGCTGACTAAGAAGGTGAATATTAATTATTCTAAGTTGTATTCTAGCTGAGTTGACAATATGAAAGATATAAATATAAGGTCAAGCTGAGGATTAGAAAGCATGGAGTGTATGAGAGATAATTGAAGATTTGATAATGCTAAGAGAAAGAGAATCAATAGGACATCCTGGAGAAGCTAAAAAGATATATTTGATCAAGAAGGATCAAGTATGAGCCAGAATTGAGATATGTAATCAGCAATTCAGTTGCATCCAAATTAGGTCAAGTCATTGTTACTCTCTAACCATTGTTGCAATGATCTAAATCTCTTAGCAGAGTTGTCTTAACAGCTATTTGTAAATCATCTAACAAGGTGACATTTCTATTGAATTATCCAAATACCTCTGACAAGGCCACTCCTAATATGGTCATTAAATCCTCTAACAGGGTCACACCTAATAGTGTGTTTTGTAACCTTTAATAGGGTTGACTCTTAACAGGACTCACTTTAGAAGGGTGAAAATCAGTAACTAGTTGCAATTGGTGGTTTTTCCCAAATTCATTTTCCACATTAAATCCCAGTGTCAAATGTGTTCATGCTATTTCTCCTATGTTTTTGCAACTAAGTTAAACTAATAAGTAATCACAAATAACATATTAAGATTTTCATGTTATTTTCTACTTAGCATTTTCAGTGTTTACCAAGCATCAACAAAATTAAATTTTTACATAGTCTTTTTCTACTAACATCTGAGGGATTTAGGATTTATATTAGTGGTAACTGATACACCTCTCCCCTCTTATTTACTCCTCTTATATTTCCAAGAAATGGTATCAAGGGTTTTGGTGCTTATAGAGAAGGTTTCAAGGACTTAAGCTAAAGATCAGGATGTCTTACGAAAGAGAGATTCTCAAGTTGAACAAAGACAACTTTGCAGCACAGCAAGGAGTTATGAGGTTACATCTAGAAACTATTAGTGATTAAGGTTGTAAGTATCTTGATGCTAAATACAAGACTACCACTGGAACACTATCAATTGAAGACATTTCTAAAATGAAAAATCATAACAACATGATGATTAATTTTGCATCTACTCTTAGTTATGTTGAATTTGATGAAGTAAAAGGATACACAATAGCTCATGCAACATGGATCAAATTGAAATACATCTATGGAGGAGATGAAAATGTAAGAAGAGCTAAAGTAGAAAGTCATAGAGGCCAATTTGATCAGATGAAAATGAGAGAAGAAGAAAACATTACAAAATATGTGGAAAGAATCAAAGCAAGTGTGACAACAATTAAAGCATGTGGAGGAGACATTTATGAATAAATAGTTGTATGCAAGGAACTTAGAACTATTCTTCCTATCTATGCAATTAGAGTGTTTGATATTCAAGAGATGACTTGTGATCCAGATAGCAATATAACTTTGGATGCTCTAGTTGGAAGACTAATAGCTTTTGAATAGGATGACTATGTTCCTAGTTCCAAAGGTATTGAGTTTGCATTTGAAGCCAAACTTTCACTTAAAAAGAGCATGAAATCAAAAACCAATCAATCAAGAAGTGAAGAAGAAGAAGAAAAAGGAAGTTCTAATAGTGATCTTGAAGTTTTTGAAGCCTTACTTGCAAGGAAATATTCTAAAGGCAGAGGAAAGTACAAATGTGAAATTCCTCTAATTTTTTTTTCTTGTGAAGAAGTTGGTCACATTGCTGCTAGGTGCCCAAATATATTTAAAAATGGATGAAAAGAAAAATAGTAAATACAAAGGCAAGAAGAAAATTGAAAACTATAAGGACTACAAGGACAAAGGTAAGAAATATTGTTTTATGGCTAAAGATTCTAATAATAGTGAAGATGAAATGGTATATATTGTTTAAAAAGATGAATCTGATGATGAAGAAGATAAGATGGCACATATCTCTCATGTAGCAAAAATGATACATGGATTATTAACAGTAATTGCTCACATCATATGACTAGAGAAAAAATAAAGTTTGAATACATGGAATATTATGATGTTGGAGTTCTGAGATTTGGCAACAATGAACCTTGTTGTATAAAAGGAAAAGGATGTATCTATTTGGCCAAAGAACTTATATGTGATAATGCTTATTGGGTTGAAGGACTAAAATATAATCTAATAAGTGTGATACAATTGAATAATATTGGATTCAAGGTGGAATTTTTGAATGGGAAGGCCAAATTGTTCGATGGAAAAGGAAATATGGTTGGATCTGGTAAACAAACAAAAGGTAATCTATTATATCTTTATCTCAATCAAAGTTAATTTTTTATTGCCCAAGTTAAAAAAGTTGGTTATGGCACAAAAGATTATATCATGTAAACTTTGATAATCTGGTTAAGGTAAGAAAACATAGAAGAGTAAGAGGTATTCCTAGCTTGAAGAAACCTAATATGGGTCTATGCAAGAATTGCCAAATTGGTAAGATGGGAAATACTTGTTTCAAAATCAAGAACTATCATTCTAAAGAAGTCTTAGAGCTTATATATACATACTTATTAGGGCCTATTGCAATAGAAAGTTACTGTGAAGATAATTTTTTCATTCATTTTGTTGATAACTATTCTAGAATGATGATTGTAATGTATCTGAAAGAGAAATTAGAAGCTTTTAAAAAATTCAAGTGGTATCTGGAAAGAATAGAAAAAAGAACATGGAAAGAAGTTGAAATAATTGAGATCAGATAGAAGTAGTGAATTTATCTCCAATGAATTTAATGAATTCTACATTGAAAATGGTATTAAAAGACAAGTACCAGCCCCCGGTACACTGTAGCAGAATGGTATAGCTGAAAGAAGGAACAAATCCATCATGGATTGTGCAAGAACATTGATGATAGAAAATAACATTGCAAACAAATACTGGAAAGAAGCTATCAACACTACATTTCATACTTTGAATAGAGAATAGTTGAAGAAAGACTCAAATCAAACTCCTTATGAACTATGGTATGGCTACAAACCTAGTGTAAGTTATTTGAAAGTATTTGGTAGCAAATTTTATACCTTGAAAGAATATAAAGAAGAAAAATTTGATGTCAAAGGTGATGAAGGGGTATTTCTAGGATACTCTTGCAGAAGTAAAGCATACAAATATTTGAAATTTTCTCCACACAAAACCATAGAAAGTGCACATATGAGAATTGATGAGTTAAAGAGTGAAGAAGAAAGCAATAAAGAGCCTAATGATTATAGAAAATTTGTTTACTATGAACCTAAAACCCTACTAAATCTATCTGAAATAATGGAGGCTTCACCTCCTGAGTCCCCAAAATCTCCAATAGCTATAGAGTTGTAGACAATGCAACTCGAGTCACAATCTAAAGGACCCGAGTTGCAGCCAAAGGCTATTGAGCTACTACAAGAGAAAATCAAGTTTGATGGACCTGAGTCATAGTCAGTGGGACCCATGCTTAAGACTTACGTTCATGATGAAATCAATGAAACATACTCCAAATCCAAGGAACCTATATTAGCAAGATATGTGAAAAGGCATGATGCTCTTGATCAGATTATTGGAGACAAATCAAATGGAACAATAACAAGAAATAAATTGAAAAGTACATGTTCACTTGCTAAATTTAAACCTAGAAATGTTAAAGATGCTTTGGACAGTGAAAGTTGGATTGAGAAAATGAATGAAGAAATAAAACAACTAGAGAACAACAAAACTTAGATTCTTGTCCCTAGACCCAAAGATAAAAATGTTATTGGCACAAAGTGGTTATTCATAAATAAGTTAATGAAGATGGAAAAGTTTCCAAAAACAAAGCAAGATTGGTATGTAAAGGGTAATCTCAAGAAGAAGGTATTAATTATGGTGAAACTTTTGCTCCTATTTCAAGATTAGAAGGTGTTAGAACTTTACAATCATATGCATCTCATAGAGGATTTAAATTTTAAAAAATGGATGTAAAATCTACATTCTTAAAGGGAATCCTCGATGAGGAAGTCTACATTGAACAACTTGAACGCTTTGTAGATCCTAGAAAAAAGTACATGGTCTTAAGAAAGATCCTAGAGCTTGGTATGAAAGACTTCATAACAAATTGATACAAATTGGTTTTCAAAGAACAAATGATACCAGTAGCCTGTGCATCAAAGAAGGACCAATCAAAGAATTGTATTGGGAGAAATATTTGTGGATGACACTTTATTTGTAGGAAATGATGACTTGTGCAAGGAATTTTGAAAAGAAATGAGTAAAGAATTTGAGATGTCTATGTGTGGAGAGTTACAATTCTTTATCGGATTGTAGATCCAACAGAAGAAAGTTGGTATCTACATCACTTAATCTAAATACATCCAAGAGATACTAAAGAAATTTGGAATGGAGGATTCAAGACCAGTTGGAACCCCTATGTCTATTAGACATAAGCTTTCCAAAAATTATGATTCCAAAGAGGTAGATTAGACCACATACAAATCAATGATTTAAAAATTTGTAGTATATAGTGCACACAGGGCCTGATTTTGCACTAGCAATTGGTATGGTGGCAAGATTCTCTACAAATCCCAAAGAAAATCACATGATGGCAATCAAAAGAATCATTGGATATCTAAAAGGAACTAAAGAATATGGCTTCTGGTAAAAAATAGGAGGTAATTTAGAATTTAAAGTTTTCACTGATGTTGATTGGGCAAGAAGTATAGATGACAGAAAAAGCACTAGTGGTGGAGCATTCTTTCTTGGTAAAAGACTAGTGTCTTGGACAGGCAAGAAACAAAATTGTATCTCTTAATCCACAACAGAGCCAGAGTATGTGACAATAGTAGTCAATTATTCTAATAATCTTTGGTTCAAACAAATTATTAGTAGGTATAAAATTAGAGCTCAATGATCCAGTAGTCATATACTGTGACAAGACCAATGCAATCAATATATCAAAGAATCGAGTGGTGCATACCACAACAAAACACATTGCTATAAAATATCATTTCTTGAAAGAATTGGTTCAAGATAAATAAGTTAGATTGAAATAAGTAACAACAAAAGAATAAATTGTAGGTATATTCACCAAGCCATTACCTAAGGATGCATTTATTTATCTAAGAAGTAAGCTAGGGATCATTCCCCTATATGAAGCTCACTAAATGAAGTTTATTCATGCATCAACTAGACCATAATTAAGATCAATCAGTTGGTGTAGTATTGACAAGGGCATATTGGAAGTGAATCAATACTTGAGGTACATTCATATTCACATAACATTGTCTTTGGCATGAGATGTCAAAGAGGGAGAAGTTTTCTTTGTCATATCTTATAGAAATTTTGTGTAGAAGTATGATGGCATATCTCATATATATTTTGTAAACAAAGAGAAGAGATGTCAAAGAGGGAGAATGAGCTTGGTAGTGTTTTCTATCAAAAGTCTTTTGACAGAGGGAGAAATTAAAGGTAGAAAGAGTTCATACTGATAGAGGGAGTTCTCATGGATGAGAATCTAAATGAAACTAAGGATATTATCCCTACTTTATTCTTGCTCTAAAATTTCATTGTATTATGACATGTTGTGTTGCCATCAATTCCGAAGAGGGAGATTGTTGAAATAATTGATTAATTATGTATTGTCTTTGATGTTACACAAAATATCATTGCCAGTCAATATATGTCAAGCTCAGTCTGGTATTGAAGATAGTTTTCTATGTCTATTGAGCATTCCAAAGTTTTCCTAGTTCAAAAGACAATATCTAGTGACCTCACTCAAGTTCCAAAGGAAATTTTGCAAAAGTTGAGTGTTAACTAAGCTCACTCAATTAATGAAGGAATTGTTGGATGGAACTAGTGTTAACTGAGCTCACTCAGTTACCAAAAGAACTCTACAAGTATGTAGTGTTGACCAAGCTCACTTGGTTAACATAAAAAAATCATTTCTTAGTTACTGACTACCAAGCATGGTTAGCTAATAGAGGGTTTTATTATTTTGGCATATTATGTTTAATAAAAAAATTTGTTGGTTCTAACTGACTGAGAAAATGAATATTAATTATTCTAAGTTGTATTCTAGCTGACTTGACAATGTGAAATATATAAATATTTGATCAAGTTGAGTTTTAAAAAGAGTGAAGTGCATGAGAGAGAATTAAATATTTGATGATGCTAAGAGAAACCAAATCATAAGGATAAGCATGATATCCTTGAGAAACATAAAAGATATATTCAATCAAGAAGGATCAAGTATAAGCTAGAATTGAAATCTGTAATCAGCAATTTAGTTGCATCCAAATCAGTTCATGTCATTGTTACTCTGTAACCATCATAGCAATGATCTAAATCTCTTAACAGAGTTGGCTTAAAAGTTATTTGTAAATCCTCTAACAAGGTGACATTTCTATTGAATTGTCCAAAGACCTCTAACAAGGCCACTCCTAACAAGGTGATTAAATTCTCTAACGAGGTCATAAATAGAAGTGTATTTTGTAACCTTTAACAGAGTTGGCTCCTAATAGAAATCACTTTAGAAGAGTGAAAATTAGTAACTAGTTGCAATTGGTGGTTTTTCCCAAATTGAGTTTCCATGTTCAATCTTGGTGTCAAATGTGTTCATGCTATTTCTCTTATGTGTTTGCAACTATGTTAAAATAATAAATAATCATACATAACATCTTAATATTTTCATGTTAATCTTCTACTGAGCATTTTTCTATGTTTACTGAGTTACACCATTTTTTGCATATTTAGTGATCATTAGTAGAATTAAGTTTTTACATAGTTATTATGTACTGATATCTAAGGGATCTGGGATTTATTTTAGTGTTAAATGATTCACCCTTCCCCTCTCAGTTACTCCTCTTATATTTCCAACAACATCTAAAGCATGTAAATAAGTAAGCATTCACACATTAGTTACATAAGATATGATTACCCAAAAACCCTCCAATGAGAAGGTAAAACTCGGGTGTGGATGAGACCCACAAATCTTCACTACTATACTAATAAAGTGTATCCAATGAAGGTTACAATTTTTTATCATGAAATGTGATCTACCTTGTGAAAGGTCTACCTTGTTAAAGGCTTACAAAGATAGTTAAATTTCACCCTGCTAAAGGATTTCAATAGTCTATTAGAAGTGTGTCTGGTAAAAGGACTTCAACTCATTATTAATTAAGCACCTTGCTAGAGGATTTCAATATAGCCTATCAAGATTTCTCTTTTATTAGATTTAACTAATTCACCTATTAAAATGTCTCAGCAATGATCTTGCAGTTAACACTCTGATGCTTGATGATAGATCACCTCAATTCAGTTGTGTACTTGATCCTTCTTGATTAGATGACTCTTTGTTGTTCATTGTTTCCTTCCTCTATTCTCATGTAATTGATTCTACAATTTATATCATAATTCCTTGATCACCATGAATGGCCTATTTTGCACATGCAAAAATCTCCATTATCATTCATTCATTCCCTTCTCACTCATATGAAGTTTAGGGTTCTTCCCCCTTAAGAAGACTTAGGTGACTAAGGGTTAGGTATGAATCAATGGTTGTGATTCATCCATATTGCCTCTTAAACCTTCCCTTTGCCTGATTGGGTTCATGTTATACATAGAGATTTCAACTTAAGATTCATCCTTATCACCAAAATATCATAATTAAATCTTTAAGTCAGCTTTAAAATAGTTTACATAGTAGTTTGTGCCAATACAAACAACTATGAAAAATTGTGATATTTCTATTAGGATTTAACTGTGTGATTTTGAGTCAAACTCATTGACCCATGTTTAATTAGTCATTCAACATGAATCCATCTCTCATGAGAATAAATGGAACACTTAGTACTTGCTAGATCTAGGTTATGCTCATATGGGTGACAGACCGGGACTTCCTGGGAGGTCACCCATTCTAGTACTACTCTAGCCTGAATGTGCTTAACTACAGAGTTTCCTCCATGGTTAAACCCAAAGCTTGCAACATATTTGAGATGAACTAATTAAATTCTTTTAAGTGCATAGGCATTCACTAGTCAAAACCAATATGAGATTAAAAATCACCCCCTTTGACATGAGTGTCAAAAACACTTGGTCATACATTAATACTCTTATTCGTACGAGCATAACATTAACTCTTATTTAGCTTCTATACAAAATTTTAAAATATCAAAATTTTGTATGACTTATACCTCAAAATCTCATAACTCCCCCTGAGTTGTTTGATATGTTATGTATGTACTGTATTTTGTATCAAAATCTTTCTCCTACTAAGTAGATTTGCCTCACCCGATACTCTTTCCCTATTTTCTATTTTTTGCTCTTACTCCCCCTTTCTTACTCACCCATACTTGTTCCCCCATAGCTCTTAAACCCCCTTTTCTGATATTGATGTCAATGGGTTATACATTAATGGGTTATACTTAATTTTGATGGCCAGCTTGGCAACAAGGTTTACTAAACCATCTGCTATAGAAAGATTGGGTTCTTTCTTAATAAGTGTTTTTGCATAGCCTAGCTCCTTGTGTAGAATATCCATGTGAGGAGTCAATGTAGATTGGATAATAATTAGTTTTAACCCTTATGTTACCTTCATCAACATGTACAGTTGCTAATTGACTTTCGGTTTGTAAGAGGGTCCTAAAATGTTTCTCACTTTGAGTTGGAGTCATGGGAAATTTGGCTCTTTATCTATGCATTTGACTTTCAAATCTCAAGATATGATTCATTATCTCCTATGTGAAGAGTGTAGGATTATACAATTTGGTGTATAGAGAGAAATTGTTCTCTAGTATCTTCTTCACACTCTCTATCTTAGTTGCCAATGAAACTTGTGTTAGTGCAATTTCACTAGATATCTTCTCATTCACTTTAGTTTGAAACTTCTTCTCAAACCAATCTAACAATTTGACATTAGTATCTAGGTTTTTATTACTTACTTTTTCCACTATGTTGGTTGATTATTCAATTATTTGCTTAGTTCCATTTGGAGTAGGAAGATTGACTGTATCTAAGAAAAAATATTTGATCTTAATCAAAGCTTGTTTCTGCCTATGCTCCCTTATGAGTAGTTCTTGATGTTTCTCTCTTGCTAGGGCCTCTTGAAGTATACCCATCTACTCAATTTTTATTGCTGCATAATCAAATTTAGGCAATACAATTTCTTCATATAGGCTAACATCTCCATAAGCTATTACCTCTTCTACCTTTGATGAGGTAGGACTCAACACTGAGAATTGCAAAGGCATTGCATCTATGCTCGACCTCTAAAGAGTTTAACTAGAATGAGTTCCTAATTCTAGTAATGTTACCAGTGCTTGAATTGCTTCTAGCTCCTTCAGCTTGGTTGTCACATTTGTCTCTTTAGTCTTGTCCTTTATTTCCTTTCTTTGTAATGCCCCACTCGGGAACCCAAGAGAAATAAACCTAACATGTTACAATGTTTACTGAACTATTTTTTTTTTTAAAGTTTAAATAACATCAAGATAACATTAATGCGGAAGCAATATGAACATACACAACAAATACACATTTGCAATTACATATATAGTTTCAATTCCTCAAGAGTTCCTTTACGTTGAGTCACATTTAATTTTTTTAAATTAATTAGTTTAAGTTCCAAGTAAAATGTCTCAAGATCATAAAGGAATAGTAGATACATAATCGCATAAGCAAATGCATAAGTATAAACAATACAACGAAAGTACATCCACTAAATAACATCCACTGCACATGTCGCAGGGTATGTGAAAATAGATATTGTACAACAGAATACATGATAACATATATACATCATCTGAAAAGAAGTCTCTGAGATAAGAAATAAGAATGATAAAGTTACATCTTCTGCAACAAACATCCAACAGCTAGCAATGTAAAGGGGAACCCAAATGGTAAGAAGGCACTACCTCCCGACCGCGTGATTACCTAGTCAAGCTTCCACTCCCACCGTGCAGGGAAGATAATGAACAATCCACATACGGCTATCAAACATAAAACATTCCTAGGCAAGGTACCCCTAATAGCCAAAACTACCTCAAAGGTAACACATGCTACTCAAGAAGATAAAATAATCCAAAAGTAAGAACACTCAATCCAATACTGACACCACATAACCAAACATCATACATGAACCAAGTATAAACCAAATACCAAGATCATAAGATAAAGTCAACGAAAGATAATCATCTCAAGTCAAAAGCCACATGTCAAAAGTACATCATCCATGAATCACCAATCATCATCAATGAAAGTAAATAGCCATAATAAACACATTCGACAATAGATACACCACATCCAACAATAAGTACACCACCAAAGATACACAAAATCTATAGAGGAGACTCAGGATACATACTAGGGAGTGTCATCACATGGCTGCTTGAGTTACCCTGGACTGATCTCTTAAAAGACCCTGGACCCTCAAGCGTTGAGTTACCCTGGACTGGTTACTTTGAACCCCGGACCCTCAACATCACACATATGGAAACTAGAAAGCCCTCTCAAGAAGACGAGGTACTCATCTCATTCCCATCCTTAGTCTATACAAGCACTAAAGGCATGGGTAGATCAAATATCTCTAACTTATCTTTTTAGTGTGTTTTCCCCCCATAAATTTTACTTACTAGATTATCACTTATTACATAACTTGCATTAGGTTACCCTAATACTGACCACTTTGGGTCCCGGACCCCTATGCAAGCCACTCCCAAGTCACGTACCTAGACAACCTCTCCTAAGCACATAAAAACACAGTTGTGTCCCATACCACAACACCCATAAAGATCAAACTCGATTCCTTAACAGGGAACCTGAAAGCAATTTGGTTCTCCAAACCCAAGTACACATAAATGTTCCATAGAGTAAACCTCATGAATATAACTTCAATTTGAATCACAAGACACATCATAACATCCAACCACAAAATGGTATCAAAGAAATTCCATAAAACCTCTAGTGTACGCTCTAGACTGGTCGACGTCTAATCAACACCAAAATCCCAAAGCATAGACAGTATAAGCAAAACAATACAGGTTTTATAGTTTGAGTTACAAGTAAAGTTTCAGTTTTGTTTTCAATGTATGTTTTCAAGTATACAAGATTCTCAGTATCGCCCTTATAACTTAACTCAATCATTTATTCGAATAAAGTATAGAATTACCCCTAATTGATTTAAATCAAATTTTAGTAATAATTTAGCATAACTATTTACGAATATTATTAAAGCAATATCTATTGATCTTTGAGTAAAATAATTGTGATTTTATTAAAAATCAACGTCTGTAATTAATAATAAAATCAATTCACTTCTTCTTAAATAATTTCTATTATTTAACAATCTCAAATAAAATAGTAATTATATTACTATCATTAATTAAATTATTAAATGTTAATAAGATTTATCAATAAAATTATTAACAAATAATAATTTAAATTTAACAAAATCTATACTTAACAATTTAAATTTAATATAATCTAAATTTAATAATTTATATAAAAAATTAATATGATTTAAATTTAATGATTTAAAAATCATTTAATAAATTAAAAATTAATATAATATAAATTTCATAATTTATAATCTTAATTTAATTAAAACTTAATAATAATAAAATTATAATAATAATAAAAAAACAAATTTAAACTTAACACTATACATAATAAAGCTGCTGGCTTATATAGCCATGTGGTCAACCTTTAAAAGGTTGCCGCAGGCTTTTATAAGCCAACCGTACGGCAGTTAATTTAAAACTCGCACCCCCCCCCAATGCAGGTCAATCACGCATGGGGGCCGCCAACTGCCACCAAGAGCAAAAAGGTAAGTTGGATAAGTTAATTATATTTTATTTTTATTTTTAATTTAAAAACTTTAAACAACGTTTCCCCCCCCCCCCCCCCAATTTAATAAATAATATAAATATTAAAATTCTTTTAAAATCAATACCATCTCCTTTTTAATATAGATAATTTTAATTTTTTATTATTATTTTTAAAGTATTATAACAATTTAATAAAAATTAAATTTAAACACTATATATATTATATACCATTTTTACACAATACTTCTTCCAGTTCATATTAAAATATATATATATTTTTAATCCATGATTGAAACTTTAGTCTAATAGGAAAATAAATCATACCCTTTGAATTCTCAATCCTAAGATTTTCATTTCCAAAAACAAACCCTTCCAAATTTAAATTTCTTAATTTCTATTTTGATCCAAAGAACAGATCTTGATTTAACACTAATTCCTTTCAATTGTAGAATGAGGTTATCTAAATAGTTTTTCAATCTCGATTCCCAGAAGAAATCAAATCTCAAAAGATTCAGAAGAAAGGTAGCAAGATTCATTCAATAAAATTTGAGAAAGCAATTTCCAACAAGCACGAAGAAGACAGAGATCTGAAAGTGTTTCTAGAATGGTTCACAAACCCTACCTTGATCTGATGCTAACAATCTGGTGATCCCTTGCTAAACCAAACCCTTCAAAACTTCCAAAGATTTCTTTGTTCCTCTTCCAAAAGTGTGTTCCCTGAAACCTATGTGTGAAAAACTTCCCTCCAATAATGACCCAAAAACCCTCTAATAAAGAATCTAATTACCCTTTAGGGTTTCTGTCACCACCACTTCTAAATTAGAATAATTTTATTTAATTAATTCATTCATGCACAATTAATTTTCTTTTTAATTAAGATATTCTTTTATTATTCCTTCACGCACTTTAAGTGAATTATTAAATTACTTTATTTAACTTTCCACTTTACTTTACTTTAAATTAATTCAATAACCTTTTAAAATCTCATGCACACTTTCTTAGAATATCTTTAATAAGTTCACATGTTTTTTTTTATCTTTTAAATTAATCTCTTATATTTAAAACTCATTCATGCGAACTTAAATCTTTTCTATAAATTAATATCTATTTCTTTTTAATATATTTTGAACGTTTAATTTGATAAATATTTATTTACTTAAATAACAATAATATTTAGCATTTATTTAAAAATGAACTCTAAATATATATTATTATTAAATTAAATAAATATTATCATGTTCTAAATTTAATCTTAAAACTTTTATCTTCCAATTCAATTCTTTATATTTAATTAATTTCTCAATTAATTAAATATAATTAAATATTCATAATATCATAATAATTCTACATTAAATTAAATTATTAATTTAATCTATTAATTAGACTTAATTAATAGAAAATATATCAAAGACTCACAAAACAACATACGCATAAAATACTCACGGGTTTTAACAAGGGTAGACAGTCTGTTACGAGTCCTCCTTGCAGGACAAGTATTATAGGCTTATGGCTAGGATTGGACCTGATCATTATCTTCCCATTCTCACCATTTGAGTATTTGTAATAGGGCACGCTCATCCTGGCAATTCAGGGAAGTCGATGCCCGGTACCTACATCCTGCATAAAAGACGAGCATGTACATGTATATAATATATCTAAACTAAACAGACAATGGCAGGGAGTGGTTCATCGTGTAGATCCCGACTAGCAGGTGACTACAACTCCCTCCCTTAGCCACATCAAACACGTCAACCAGAAAGATAAAATAAACAGGCACACCATACACATGCAAGTGTGGGGTAATTATCGTAAAAATCACAAGTCTAACATCAAATGCATACATATAATAATGCATCTCTATGAATACAAAATAATCATCATTAAAGACATCATGTTAACATTTTTATAAAAGAAACCACATTTACTAACTAGGATCATCAAAATATCATTAACGTCATGTGAAATGAAATCAACTAAACAATTATAACTGATACATTTGTAATCAAAATCATGAAATAATATCATAATATTACAAATCTAGTATCTCTAAAACTAATCAATGCATAAAATCAACCTAAAGAAAATTAACAATGATAACAGAAATGCGAACTAGGGGCAGGCACTACATTCTTATTCTCATTGCACCTTGAACTTGTGTTGGAGGTGCAGGTATATTTAACTAACATGTTTGACTTGATGTCCCATCATTGATTGGTGTTTCCACCTTATCTTCTCCAACTGTCACAACCTTGTCTTTTTTAGGTTCTTGACCATTTTCTGAGACTAGAGTGCTTTCCATGGGTGTACTAACATTGCATCCTACTATCTCCTTCCTTTGATATAAAACCAAGTGTGGTGAAGGTTGTACACTTGTGACTTCAGGACTGATTGTAGGTTTATCTTATGTTTTCACTTCCTCCCCTGTAGTCATAGATTCTGACTTCTAAATTTCATCAACACTTACCAATACAGGGTTGTTACATAATTTGGCCTGTAGTGTGGATCAGTCAAGTATTCTTTTCAAATCTTCCTCTATTAGGGGATTGATGTTATGATCAATAGGATCATAAACACCCTTTACTCTGAAAATTTCAATAATTGTAATTATAAAATATGGAGGAGTGACACTCAGCATTTTGTATCTGGTGCACTCTAATCTAGATGTTGCTCTTCCTTAGCTATTGCTTGATCATCAATATTCATATCAGTGCCTCCCTCAATTGTTCCTTCTTCATTGTTCTCATCTTTATCATATTCTAACTTAATAGGTTCTTGTTCATTATCTTTGACTATGGCTAGTCCATATGTAATCTTCCACATTGTTTTGGACTTCTTTATAACATCCTCCATGTTGTTTTGTAGTATGCTAAATGCCCTATATTTAGGTACAAATCATATACCATATTTCTTTATGGATTTAGACATTTTTTCCTTGCTAAGTTCTGGCATAGCTTCAACAAGGGTTGTCTACTTGATTTGCTTCTCTGTGGCTAAACAATAGTGCCATTTCTAATAAACTCTATCATATAAACTCTTGGGTATGCAATTGGCAATTTCTAGAGAAGCCTTCTTGAAAGTAGCCATCATGGCATATATTGCCTCCTCTACTTGATTTTTCTCAATCTTTCCAAGGTTATCAAATTTACTGGAGAGAAACTTGAAAAATCAATATTGTTTCTAATGTTCTCACATAGATTATCTAGATCTAAGGAGGGACTATGACTCACCACTTGGAATTGGCTATTGTCATCAAATTCAATCTTCTGCTCATCAGATTCAGCCTGAGAAACATACTTTCTTCATGTTCATCTCTATGGTCCACCTTCTTACTCTTTAGGCATGGCTATCTCTTTAGCCTTCTATGTAATGACTCTTGTACTAGCCCTTGTGGTAGGTGTTGTTGGTTTGGGCTAACTAGGTTTTGTAACCTTCTCTAGTCTTGTCACTATAGGAATCTTTTCCTTCAATTTCTTTTTGTCAGTAGGAGTACATGCTTCCTTAGCTTCTTCTCCCTTAGCACCTTATATAATTTTTGTCTCCTCTTCCTGCTAATTCTCTCCTTAACCTTGTCTTAGAGCCAGTGATGCTTGAGCCTATGTGTCTTCTTCTTCTTGTTCTTGTTCTTCTTCTTCTTCTTACTCTTCCTCTTCCTTGGCTCCTTCACCAAATTTTTATTTTGTTTTCTTTACCAATTTATTCTTCTTCTTGATTATAGAGGTGGTCTTTAATTCCATATTGATTTTAGATTTGGCCAATTCATAGTTACCAAAAGCTTTGGCTTCTTTGTCCACTTCTTCTACAAGTAATCTTGTGATTATTGCAAAGGCCTCATCAACATTTATCTCATAACCTAATGGACTTAGCCATCTCACTCTAGTAATTACTACTTGTACATACATATGATCAGTGACAACTAGGAAGCAAACATCATCATAATGCTCCTCCACTAGTGAGACTAGTATCATTAATCTCTCCTTTGTGGATTGTTTGAAATCTTCAAAATAACTAGTCATTATTGACTCAAAGTTATTGCCTAATTGTTCAATTAATTCTCCTATCTATACTACAATTGATCTATTTATCTTCCATGCAACTTTTCCAAATGTAGGAAATGTGTTCTGCACATAGAAGAAAGTATATACCAAAATAGATTGAAATTTGCTGTGAGCACTCTTTTTTTTCTTAATTGCTCCCAAGTTTTCAATCAATTGATGCAACTATAACTTGGAAAGATCATAAGTATGATCTTTCTTTGCAAATTAATAGCCCATGCCCACTACAATGCAAGGTACACTATTTATTTTCCTTGAATGATAAAACTTATGTGCTATTACTCTCACTACAAAAACTATTAGGGGATTTGTGATTGTATCAATGACTTCCTTTGACTCACTTCTCATTGTCCTTTTCTGATCTAGGGTTGGATACTCAATTACCCTATGAACAATTTTCTTTGTACTTTTAAGCAGCCCATTCTCCAACCATTCTAAGTTGTCATGTATACTTTTCAAGACAATTTTAATCCACTCAGTTTTGAAGACATTTACAAACTCTAGAGCACAAGTTAACTCTTTCTTATCGAAAATATTGAATTTTTCTCTCAATGCTCCATTTTCAAATAGTCTTCCATATTCTTATCTAATTTCCATTTCATCTATGCTTCTAATCTTGCAATTATAACAATTCTTGAAATCCTGTATTATTAAGACTCATGGTGGTATCATAGACAGTGCACTAGAGGGATCTTACTTATATGTTATGTCTAGAATAGCTTTGAAAATAGGTTGTTTAATCTCATTACCAATTAACAAAAAATTTAAAACTTCTTTTACCTCTACTTATTTTTCCTTCTAAGAACTAGACGTCATCGCATAAATCTAGTCTTTACAAAATTTGAAACTGTGTAAATTGACACATGGTAAATACCTTACAAGTCTTGATGAAATGGTGTCGAATAGTCATTCAAATATTTTTCAAATTCCTTAGATGGTATTCTCTAGATTCTCTTTAGCTCTTTTTCCTCTTTTTTTAATTTTGAATGATGTTAAATAAGTAGAAATCTATCGAATAGCCCTTAAAACACTGCAATTAATGCTAAGTGCTTACATAGTTGTAAGCTCAGCATCAACTGATTTTTAGCTCACTTAGCATCCATATGTCTTTACATTCACTCAAAAATCATTACAAGCTTAGCCTCCACAAACCAATTTCATTAGCTTAGTTTCCACTAACATTTCACTCGGGAATCATAAGAAACTTTTCATGCTCGGTAGTATCACAAAAATGCTAACAAAACTTAAAGATATTTCTTTGACATCTAATAACACTTTGCATCTCTATTCATGCATATGTAATATTTTTAGAGTTAAATCTCTAGAAATAATGTATGATATAACTATTTAAATATCAATCCCACATACCTCTTGATTTCTTAGTTTGATGAGGTGTGATCACCTGACCCATTGGGTGAAGTGATCTCATCTGTGTTAGAGTAATTATTTTGTTTCACTTATTAATTAGACCATCTTGATTTAATTAATTTAGTTGTTTATTACTCTAGTTCTTAGGCTTTCTTTTAGGTGCATATAATTAATATTTTATATTAATTATAATGTGCAAACCTAGTTAGGGTTTCGTGATTCCTTTTATAAGGATTCACCTCTTTGTATTTTTTCATTCACTTATTGGATCATAATAGAGATTGCTCTTTGCATGTCCATTAGATGTCTTTCACTTTTTGGCCTCCATAATTTTTTCTTGCTTCTATTCTTTGCTTCATCCATGTGATAGGGTTATGCATGCAGGTGTTCTTGGGAGATTAGTTTTTCACCTAATCTAACATGGTATTAGAGCCATCTTGTTGCTCGTTGTTCGTGTTTTGTTGAAGTGTTTGAGAAGCAAGATTTTTTTCAAGGGTTTCAGTAGCTTTTTATGTGGATTTGGGGGGACCTTTGTTTATTATCACTTTGGGCTCAAACGGACATCAACGTTGCATTCAGAGCGCCCAAAAACCCCAGAATCTATATAAAATTTGTCCATTTTTGACAATGTTGATCTGGAAGGCAAATTTTTTTGTCCAACAAGGTCGTACAACCTCTTGCATGCGTTATGAGGCAAAAAAATTGAAAAAAAATCACAAAAAAAATATATTTGCGTGGTTTTGAACCTCTGGCAGTTTACTAACCACAGCGGAATCACTGACAGTTATCGCGGCGATCACCCCTGGCGGTTACTACTCAGTAGCTCCACCGACGGCTCCCGCCACAGCCTCGCCGCAGCTCCGCCCCGCGGCGGCCCTCCGCCCTCCCGCCAACCCGGCCACCACTCCGCCGATGGTGCGGGGGTGGCACTATTTTTTTGTTTGTTTTAATTTTTTTTTAATTTAAAAAAATAAATTTTTCATGCATTCTGGAGGCCGTGTTGGTTTTTTCTCCGTAACTTGAGCATACAGACGTATTTTTTCGATCCAAAAAATCTGCTGGAAAGCTGGTTCTAAGATGGAGATGATGCTATAGGTGTTTTTGGTTTTTTCTATAGTTTAGTTTCCTATTTTGGTAGTCAAAGCTAGATGTTCTGTTTTGCCTTTCGGGAGCCATATCTCACTCATCCGAACTCTTTTTTGGGCTTGCCAGATATCGTTGGAAAGCTAGTTCTGTGAGTTATTCAGTTGAGGGGGTTTTTTCTCCAAATTTTTCTCTAGGTTCTCTCTCCTCTAATTTTTTCACTTTCAAACTCTGGCAAATTACTTGGATTCTACAGGTCTTGGGATCTCTTCTTCTGTTCTTTTGGCTCACTCTTCCTTCTGACTTGTGAGCATTGTATGCTTCTCTTATGTTGCATTGTTTTTTCTGTAAGTGCACTAAGATAAAGTGTCTGCTTTTGCATATCTAGGATCTTGTACACCTTGTATTTTTTTGTACTCACACTCAATTATAAAGTGCCATGGGGGGTCATGATGTTTTTCCATTTTGTGCTCATCCACCTTTTTCAAGTGAGCATTCCTTCCATAACATTAGCCCATGTAGTGTGTCAGTGACACTGCCCTTTATCCTGTGCTTGTAATTCTATTGCACTATTGGTTTTCCTGATTCTTCTTCTTGAAGATGTTTTTAGCATTGCATTTCAGTGTTCCTATCACCCCTCTCCCTATTTAGCATTATGGGGGGGTTCACCTGTTGGCTCTATTGCTTCCTTGGTTTGGTTGAGTGATCTACATATTCAATTTTTGTTCCTATGTACTAGGCGGATGTAATGAATAGGCACCTATGCATTTAGATGAGATGGTTCATCTACTATATAGACACTCATTCATTCCTACTTTTGGAGGTCACCTCTTTGATTGATCAACTCTTCAGACTTTGTCTTCTCTACCTAGTCATGCACTATTTCAGTGGGGGTTCCAGCAGTTTCTTTTGATAGTGTTTGTAGCTTCATGCTTCAGAGATGATTCATGCTCTTTCTTTTTCCTTTAATTGGGACATTTCCTAGATTGGAGACTTTTTTTCCTTCATCTAGTTCATTTCCTTGTATTGGGTACCTGATCAGGGTTTTTTGCCGGGACCCATTTTCCTTCTTTCATAGCTTTGCTAGGTTCGCTTCCTCCTGAGCTTTGCTTAAGGGGGGGTGTTAGAGTAATTATTTTGCTTCACTTATTAATTAGATCATCTTAATTTAATTAATTAAGTGGTTTATTACTCTAGTTCTTAAGCTTGCTTTTGGGTGCTAACAAAAGTATAACTGTTCATCTTCAATGACATAAAACTGGTAGTATTATTTAGAATTTGATAATGAAGTAAATTAATAAAATGTGTAGAAATGCATGAAGTTTAGGATTATAGTTTTTAATAATTTTTTCAAATAAGAATTTTTTATATTTTCCTTATTTTTAAAGATAATTTTTCACTTGCTAAAAAATGCTAAAAATTAGGGGTATATTTCCCACCACAAAATTTTATGGAGATAAACTTATTTCCCTTTGATCTTAGACTAGATTATAGATAACATATATATCTAGAAAAATAAAAATAAAAATTTGGCTTTAGACCTATATTTTAACTTCTATAATGATTCAAATTTCAACTCACCTGAAATCAATAGTTTTCATCTCCCACCACATTTTTCAAAACAAATCTATTCTAACCAAGAGAAAAATTATACATTCTTGAAGAGGACTCTCTTCTATAGAACATCATATGATTTTTAAAATTTTTTTGATATTATTTAATATTTTTTCCTTTCTCAAAATTGACATCTTCTTGAGTGTTAAAATATGTACTTGTAGATTATTTTAATTATAATATACTATATCTAATTAAAACACTATAATCTCTATATGACAATATTCTTGACTTTGAGCTCTATAAATGGTGTTTATATGCTATTAAAAAAATATCATAAGAAATAGTAAGAGTTATTGAAATCTTGGTTTTTAGAAATAATTTTATTTCTTTAGTAATTGGATACAAACTAGTATAAAATATGCATTTAATAGATATTTTGAATTGGAAAAGTGTGAGGCCATATATAACTTGGCTAGAATGATTTTTTATAGATCATATGTTTGAATAAAATTAATTTTTAGATCAAAATATTCAAATTCAATCATTCTGATAAGTTAGCCTGAAAGGTGAAATAACTTTGTGCTTTTACCCCCTTATCACCATAATATCATAATTCAATCTTTGAGTCGACTCAAAAATTATTTACATAGTAATTTATTCCAATAAAAACAACTATGACAAAACTATGTTACTCAGCATCTAAAGTCCCTGGTGCTTGGAACATACTATGACCTCAATGCTATCACTCAACATCTAAATGAATTTTCATGTACTTCTTTCTCAACCCTTGAATCACTTGACATATACTATCTACTCAACTCCTGAGTGACTCGGCACTCATTGTTTTGTTGGCATGCACTAAATTTACATTTTATGCTCAGCATATGTTACTTGTTTAGCATGAACTAAGTAAATGACTTTAAGTGTATAGACAAAACCAATCTGAGATTAACAACTTTAAACCATACATAACAAAGTAATAAAGTAATGTTGAATAGTAACAATAACCATACACAACGATAACTCATAACACCATATTTTTTCAACTTAAGAAACCTTGGCTAAGGGAAAACCCTAGTGGGCATGATAACCACTAGATAATATAATAATGTATAAGTTCCTTGTTAGAGGATGGACCCTATTAGGATTCAATGAGAAAACTTAGTATAGAGAGTCCATGTTAGGAGACTTTTACTACCTACTAGGAGATTCCAACCCTATCAAGAGTTGTTCCAACCCTATTAGGAGTTTCAGTAGAGTACATGCAAGATGAGCCCACTACCCAAACATGCACTTTCAATTAAAAGAAGAGCTCAATGCCCAAACAAGTAATTAGACTTCTAGAATGTAGGTACTATAACTTCTTTCTTAATTGATCTCTGATCTTCACATCCATCTCAAATCACTAAAAAAACTTTACAAAAACTTTGCATATATCTCGTTCACAAAAGTTCACATATAATCTCTCAACACAATTGCTGGAATACTTCACAATTTGTTTCACTTGAATTCACAAGATGTCCTTTACATAAATACCATGTGTTTACACAAATTACTATTAGGTCGACTAAGACCACAATATACTTTTCCAACTTAGAGTAAACATCAAGGATGTTAGCCTTAATTGGTCAAGTAATTATTTTATAAACAAAACAATTCCTTTCCTTTAATTGTGTTGTCATGTTTCATTGGTAAAACATGAATATCTCTTTTCTGTATAGTCTATACTAACTTTCAAGGTTATACACATCAGCATCAACAAGTATACTATCTCCATCTAACTTTTCTAGTTATAATATGATGTCGATAACAAGTTACATACAAAAAAATACACTACTTTATACCAAATTCATACCTAGACAATTTATAAGAACCAAAAGCTAAGTATCTATATTTTTGAGGTTTCCTGTAAGCATGTACATCACATGTTTCCATAAATGAAAAATATTACATATCTTCATTAGCCAATTATCAACACTAATGTGGTTGTAATATGTCTCAATGTATCCAACATGGCATTGTCAACATTTTCTCTACCTCTAACCACTTTACACTTTGGTTCCTACTAGATCATAACCCTCTGCAAGTTATAAGTCAAATCTACAGATCTACAACCCTATAAACCAAATCAACTTAGGGTTATACATGATCTAGTCTCCATAAGGATGAACCTCAAGCTCTGATACCACCTGACGAAGGGAAGGACTATGATAAGCAAGACCAAAGGCTCACCAAATTATTCAAACCATCTATGAGAGCAAACACAACAAAAAATAAACATCAAATTAAAGAAACTTAGGAGATATAGGAACAAACTCCTTAACATATTCATCAAAATCATCGATTACATGCCTATTTGTAAGGCCTTCTAGGTTATGGCCATATTATAAACAATTATAATATTCAATGATCAAACTTTGCATCTCAACTCAATTCTGCTTCTACTATTCATCTTATTCCTCTAAATCTATCTTAAAAGTCTACTAGAGACCTCTTTAAATACATGCATGTCCATAAGTTGGCCTATTTCAATAAAACCAAAATAAACTCTCATATTAAATGCTAGAACAAGCCACAAGTTGAGCCTTAGCGAATACCTATCAAAAAATTAAATGCCAAAGTCGGCTTCAATAGGAAAACCCACATAGACAACTTGGAAAATGAAGAAACCAACAAATGTTAGAACTCGACGAACCTAGCAACACTCAACAACAAAAGTAACTTGGTAACTCTCGACAACCAAAGGAATTTTTTAGCACACTTGGAATCCAAAGGAACATAGAAACCAAAGGATAACTCGGCAACCAAAGAAATCTTGGTAACCAAAGGATAACTCAGTAACCAAAGAAAGCTCAGAAACCAAAGGATAACTTGGAAGAAACTATGAACTTCGAAAATGAAG
Organism: Cupressus sempervirens; assembly: GCA_028749045.1. Lineage (NCBI taxonomy): Eukaryota > Viridiplantae > Streptophyta > Pinopsida > Cupressales > Cupressaceae > Cupressus > Cupressus sempervirens. Next base: position 737,267,792 of record CM053783.1, on the reverse strand, counting down.
AGAACTCAGCAACTACTAAGAAACTCAGCAATGCAAGGCATTGCACTCGGCAAAACAAGAGAGAAGGAAAATATATAGGATAATAGTATAACCCAAGATGCTCCTGCATCATTAGCCACCTATAACAATTGGTAAAAAATGATACGTTAACACTAATAATACAATGAGAATATTTATACCACATTAAATAATCCAATTGAATGATATTCTTAGGGCATACAAATAACCATTTCTAAAAACTTAAATGTAATACTAAATTATAATGAGAGTATTTATCAGCACTAACTAATGCAAAACAATGATGTTCTCATTGCACCAACTTATTCAAAATTAGCTAGGATCATTCACAAAATAAAGTATCCAGATCTATAAAATTTGCAACAAAAAATAGTGTGGAGATGGACAAGGATAAAAATCTCAAACTATGTCATTTAATCCCAAAAGAAGAGTTCTCGTCAAACATTATCTAGAAATTTGAGTCGATAAGTGTTTGCTAAAAAATATGCGAATAAATCCCAATAAAAAATCACTTAAGAATAGCAATCACCAAGATAGCTAGGTAATGATTTAGCAGTGTAGCAAAGAAATTTCTATGTTGATGATGGGCTCAAGATGTATCAACCTTGCTTTACATGATGCTGAAACTGCAATAGTGCAAGCTACACCAATAAAGGTTGGATGGCTATGAGTTCTAAAAAAGTTTGGTTTTTGAGGTAAATCTTCTATGTCTTGAGTGTATTCCAAGTTGTCCATGTTGCATTCCTCGCATGATTAGAAAATGAAGAAGCATGAGTTATCAATATTTTATCAATTTTGGGAAACACAAATGCACCAAGGACCTATTGCTTCTATTGTTTTTTTAATTTGTTATGCACCACTCCTTCCACTCATTCTTTTTCCTTGCTAGTTCTGCCTTTGTAATTGAAATGGTAGCATAAAATCTTGCATCTGTGTCATTCCAAGGTGAATTCTAGCTAGCAACTATTATTGATAACCAAAACTTGTAGGTTGCAAGGAATTATAAGATTTGGGGAATTTCTAATCAAAGTAACTCCTTGTGAATCAAAATCAAAGTACTACACATCCCATTTACTAACATGTGGAAGAATAAGGCCATGAGAACCTTGACCATATAATAGTTTTTGTGAGGTATAGCTTAGAGCACCAGGATGATATGGTGATAAACTAGTTGGTATTATATGAGTAATGCCAATAGGATCTCTCATCTAATAAAATTGAGCTTGGCATGACAACATATCAAGCATTTGCATTGTTTGCAAGCACTTGAATTTTCTATGCATCTAGGAAATCAATATGGCCATCTTGAATTTTCTACCACAAGAACTCTACATACCTACAATCTCTCCCTTCTCTCTAGTTTTTGTTGAGCCAATGCAACATAAAAAATTTATTCTAGCCATCTTTTCACTCATCTCAACAACCTAAAATTCATGACAAATAAATTATATTCAAAACTATGCCATGCTCCAATGGATAGAAAATAGGAAAATATGGTTAGATACTATGAATTAAAACAAAACATCTAACTTGATAATAAATAACATCTTATAGTACACATGGTTTCTTCTAGAGAAGAAAAAGCCACGAACCTAGATCCCCTACTTTGACCTTGGGGTTCCCTCATAACCTAAAAATAGTGGCATGATGTCAAGATATTAAATATACAAATAACTAGAAGCTATCTCCACAGATGTGACAGTATTTGGTGGAGTGGGAGGAAGAGATGCAATTGCTTCTACTACAATTCTAACTGGATCATCTTCATCCTTTTCTTCCTCTTCTGCTTCTTCCTCCTTTCCTTCTTCATCCATTTCTTCTACTTCCCCCTCCTCTTCTTCCTTCTCTTCTTCTTCCTTCTCCTCCATTAGAGCATGCAATTCACCTTTAGTAACTATGATGGAAGGAGTGTTGTCATCATCATCATCATCATCATCATCACTATCATCATCTTTAATTATAACAATTTCATGTAATGGCTTGTTGAGATGATATACATCTCTCTAGATGTCTAAGGCATGCTTAACCACTGATTCTATGTTATTCATTAATATAAAACATGAGTTAAGCTTTAGAATCATTCTGTCTTCATGCTCTTTTATTGCCTTCTTAACTTCTGCATTAGTCAAGTTAGGTACTAACTGTCTCAACTATTGTTCAAAGATGTCTTTTACAATTTGCACTGTGTTCTCCCATCTAACCTGGATTTTTTCAAAAATATCTGAATTGATTTGAGGTTGAATTTGAGCAAGGGATTATTTCCAAATACCCATCTTCTCCATGACTAAGTCCTCAATCTCTTTTTCCTTAGCTAGAGTTCGAGTCTCATATTTGAGAACTTTGAAGTTACATATTCCTACTCCAACTCTTAGATGTTTCATCCTTTCCTCAAATGTAGGTGGAGAGCGAATGAAGACTGGTTCACTTTTACCTTTCCTACCTCTCCTAGAGAATACTATAGTTGGTTTCTTCTAAGGTTTAGTGATAATCACTCTACCTTTCTTCCTTGTTGGTTCCTCTTTCTCTAATTCTTCTTCTTCATCATCATTATATTCCTCTTCTTCATCCTCACCCTTGTCCTCGGTGAGCATTAGAGGACCTTTAACTGTCTTCAATTTGGAAATTCTCTTCTTACTAAGAGCTTGAGGAATCTTGATACTAAGCTCTATCCTCTGCTTGACTTCCTCATAAGTGCCAAATGCAAGAAGATTTGGATTGCCTAGCTCATTTACTAGAGCCTCAATGATATCTCTAGCTTCATCAATGTTAATTTCATAAGGCAATGGTTTTACCCATGCTACTCTTGGTATGACTTCTTGAATGTACACTCTATCACAATCCACCATGAAGCATATGTCATCCTTGTAGTCCTCCATAAGTATGGGTGGGATTCAGAATATATTGTTCACTTTCTCCTTAAATACCTCAAAATAATTATCCAACACCCTTTCAAATTGTTCACCCATTTCTTCAATAAATTCATTTATCTGATAAAGGATAGGGGTGTCTTTCCTCCATATGATTGTGCCCTTAGATGGAAATAATTTTTGAAGATAAAAGAATAAACAGGTAAGCAATGAGCTAAACGTCAAGGAATTTTTCTTGGAAGTCTTCACACTTTCAATGTTTTTGTTCAATTGCTTTAGTAATACATCTGAAAAATCAAATTCAAGGTTCTTCTTTATAATCTTGTATGCTAGGTCAACTACCTCACAAGGAATGATATTTGACTGACTCAAGATGTAGATCTTATATGCAATGATATGGATGCCAAACCTAAGCTCTATGTCAGTGACATTGTTTAGTTTCAAACCTCTACCATCCCACTCGACTAGGGTTTTCTTCTGTAGTTCCCCCTGACCTAGGGTTTTGGTTGACTTAGCTTTGCTTAGTATTCATAGACCTATAACCTTTTGTATCATCTTCTTTGTAATTAGAATGGGTTGCTAAAACCATAATTGACCACTATGGAACTAGCTCAATATATATCTTATCCATTTTACTTGGAAATTTTGAGGCATGTGAGGGATATGAGTTAATCCTTTAGCTTCCAAATGTTTATGCTTGGGTTTCAAAACTTCATCAACACACATTTTTGCTAGGGCATTATCCATTTCTAATATCCCTATTTCTTGAACAAAACATTTAAAGTGAGTTTCTATGTCATTAATTAGGAGTACCTTAGGTGAGATTTGCAACTAAGCACCATAAGGATCAAGTGATTCAACAACAGCTGAAATGATCTTGAAATTTGGTGCTTTCCATTCAACACCCTTAACTAGCATTTTAGAACCCTTCTTTGGTTTAGTGCTTCTTCCACTGGTAGACACCATTTTTGCTCAATAGATGATAAAATTCATGAAGATCTCACTACCAAATCACTCAAAAATACTACAATGCTATTCGAAATTGCTCTCCTCTTTGAATGTTGTGGATGCAATGAAAAATGAAGTCAAAATTTCCCTTTTGTTGAGAAATTTTCTTAAATGCTCGGCGCCATTATGACAAAGTGTGTGACAAATTGTCATCCACTAACCTAACTTGGCAAGAGTATCAACTCGATGAACAAACCAAATTTCCTTTAGTCCTGACCTCGCTTGGTAAGGTCTACAACCAAATTTTCTCGATGGAGTCTGATGCAACTCGATGAAGGATAACCTTTCTATGATTCCTAGTGTATCTGGAATACTAATTGGATCATTTGCATTCCTTATATTACTTGGAACTACTTATGATTTTCTTGTTGAGTACAGCATTCTTAGGAATTTTAGTTTGAGGGGATAGAGTCATACCATGATTCGAGCTCGTATCCTCAGTAGATTTAGGAATCCATTGCTGCCTCATTTGTTTCCTTATATTGTCAGCCCTTTCTTTCTTTTCATCTTCAACTTTTCCTATATTCATGCACATTTTAGCTATATGACTGAGTTTAGTGCATGTGTAACACCTTATAGTAGTATCTTTCTTTCTTGGGTGATGCCTTGCACAATTAATGCCAGTGTATCCATATTCTCCACAATAATGACATCTGTACCTAGTATTGTAGTCCCATCCAAATATTGCCTTTACAAATTGTTCAATTGGATTGAATGATTTGGATCTGCATTGAGATGCCTTGTGATCATGCTTTTTGGATTTGTGACATTTACCTTCAAATTTTACTTTCTCCTTGCATTCATTGGCTTTGTGACCATGCTGATTATAGTTGTGGCACTTTCCATTGAATTTTACTTTTCCATTGCTCCAGCATTTGTTTGATGTATGACCAATTTTCCCACAATGATTGCATGAGGGTTTTTTATTCCTTTTTGCACCTTTCTTGGAAGATTGACCTTGTTCTTTATTGTATCCAACTCCTGCTTTACCCTTTTGCCTCTAAAGATTCTACTCATTTTGTTGATTCAATTGATTCATGTCTTCTTGTGACTTCAACATTCTCTCATTGATTTTTTTTTTAGCATTTAGGTCATTTTTTAATTTCTCAATGATTTTTTTTTCACATCTCAGTTCTCTCATTATTCTTTAATTAATTTCCCTTTCATAATTTAGATCACTTCTTAATCTTTCATTCTATGCTTTGAGAATCTTGATTTCTTCATTTGCTCGAGTGATTTGATCAATGAGGTCTTCATGCTAATTGGATTGATTATGTTCTTCATTGTTTCTTGACTCCAAGCCTTCATTTTCCTTATTCCTTTGTTCCAAAATTTCACATAGCCTGATTGATTGGATTTCTTGTTCTCTTTTGATTTTCCTTACTTCTTCTTGTAGAGAGCCATTATTTGCTAGGAGTTCCTTGATTGCGTCATTAGCTTCATTTGAGTTGCTTGATGGGAAAAATTCTTCAATATTTTCTTCAACATACTTATGGTCATCTGATGGTCATCCGTTTGTCTTGCAAGTTCCTTCCTTCTTCTCAGGGATTGGGAAAGATGCTCCTTTACTTCTTTGAGTTGAGCTATGGTCATCTCCAGATCTAGCTTTTCATTTTCAATTACCTTGTCAAGTCTGCATATCTCCATTTGTCCTTAGATCTTTGCTCAAGCTTTCAAACTTTTATCCTAAGAACTAGAAGGCTCTGATACATATTGTTGGGAATATTCAAGATATGACAAGTTACTGAGAGGGGAGGGGTGAATCAGTATCTTTAAATTCTTCCTTTTAAATTTGCCATAAATCAATCTATGCCACTGCATGCATTAATATTGAAAGTTAAAATATTCATCACACAAAAGAACACAATATTTTGGTGACCCAGAAACCTTCCAAATAGAAAGTAAAACTGGGGTGGGGATGATACCCACAAAAATTCAATACTATGACATAAATTTGGCCTATTAAGGCTTACATTGACCACTTCTAGTAATCTGCCCTGTTAGGAGCACAAAGGACTACTAGGTCCACCTTGTTAGAGGATTTACAAACATACAATGAAGTGTGCACTTGGTTAAGAGATTTGTACAAAGACCTTTAAGTCTACCTTGTTAGAGGATTTAGAAACTGATTCACCTGCTAAGATGAAGTAGTGGATCTACTTACAACAGATTGTTGAATAAGATCCTTTATGCACTAATCACCTTATGTGATAGATACAACCTTTCTGCCTCTGTAATGACCTTTTTTTATTCCTTGAACTACTACTGATAATCTTTCGCATGTACTTCTCAAAAATATTTCATAATACTTCACTATTGCTTCATACATATGATATCTTACAATACACCTTACATATATAACTTTCAAATTTACAAAATTTCAAGGTCAACCAAAACACAAGTGAACAAATACATTACAAATTTGGCACAATAGTAAATAAGTCAAGTTCACTGAACTGACTTGGTGACCTTCTGATACATGGCATCCACTGCATTACTTGGCATCATCGTGCACTTAGTAGGAGTGAAGGCTCAGTCCATACTAATCACTTGATGTAGTTCTAAACTCAGTGACCACTATTGACTCAGTAGATTTAGTGTCACTCGATAGATACTACACACTTAGTTTACCTTGCTTCACTTGATAAAAAATACTGCTTCCAATGCTCAGATTACACTAAATCTTCATGACACAAGCTTACTACTCAATAGACACTGTGAAGCTCAGTAGACATTGTTGATCTTCACATTGCTTGTATTCACTCGGTAGCCACTATCTTCTCAGTGTAAACTCCTAAACTCTTCAAAGCTTGGTTAACATTGGAATACTCAGTGAGTGTAGAAAATTAAGTGTTGAGCTCTGTAGCTAAACTGATATGGATAAGTGTTCTCACTAATGGAAATACTAACTTAATTCCAACAATCTCCCTCTTTGGAATTAGTGATAAAACACTTATAAGCCAAAACATATGTACATAAATTGACTCACTGAATTTTGGTTTTTCAAAATTGATCTTTGTAAAGCTGTTGCATATACATTTCTACATATATCTCCTTGATGACACATAATGTATATACAAAGATACTTATGTACATAGCTATACACATATACATGATGAATCTATTGAGTGGTATCTCCCCCTTTCACTTATATTGATATCTCTCTTTATATACAAAATTTCCCCTTTTTTCTTATACTAATATCTCTCCCCCTTTTTGATAGTAATGCCAAAGGGCTACATATACTATCTATATAGTTACACCAAAATGAGAGAGAAATTCTTGATGTACCTTAAGAATGAGGGTGAATGAGGTATCCAAATTCTCTTGCAAAATTTGGCAAGTGGAGAGAGAAATCTAAACTTCTACTAATAATATTATCATGTGATCAGCCATTGAGAAGTTCTAATCCTGGACCAATGTCTTGTAATGAGCAATATGTTTTTGCATTGTATCCATTATTGGCAAGATCATGTTCTAAATATCAATCAAGGTTTCTCTTATTCTTGCTTCTTCTCTTAGAAGTCTTGCTTGCACTTCTGCTAGATATTTCACCTTGGTGTGATTAAAGGAGCTAGAAGAGGGGTCAACCTACAACTTTGATGCACTAGATTTCATGTCAGCATCAATCTTATTTAGCTTCTCCTTTATTTCATTGGTAAGACTAGACATATCACAAATTTTGGCAAAAAGTGATGCTGCACTATTAAAAGAATTTTCAAAATTAAACAAAAATGTGGACAACTCCACTTGTTTGATTGCAATCTAATGAGTAATATGCTCTAGCACCTTGTTATCAAATTTCCTTTCAGCTTTTTCAATTAGTTTCTCTTGTCCAAAGGAGTCCTGATTATATTTCTATACAGCCTCTTCTAGCTAAATCAAAATATGTTGAGTGGAATCCACTTCAATACCTATAGCATCTATAATTATATTCTTGACATTTTCAATTTTTCTGTACTCCTTATCACTTTTAGACCTTAGCTACTTCTATATAGCTTTCTTCTCTATGAGTTGATTGGCTAACCTCATTTGTTCAATAGTAGCAGTCTCATAGTCAATATTAGGTATTATTATACCTGTGTCTAAGTCAATGTCTTCTTCAATTTCCTTTCCAATGATCAAAAGTTTTAATGGTTTCCTTTGTTTTACTTCAGTGATGATTGGTTTGACTTTTGGGACAAACACAATAGTAGAGATAGAAGGGCTAGCAGTGAAAAATGGAATAGAGCTCAAGGATTAAATGCTAATAGGTGTACTAACTGAATCAAAAACTGAAGCACTTCCCAAAAATGGTGCCACACTCGGTAGAATACCCATAGAAGTGTCTAAACTTACTGGAATCGAAGTAGATGTAGACAATGCTGATGAAAACAAAACTGTAGAGCTTACTGGAATTGATGAAGAAAAAATTGTAGAACTTATTGATGCACTAAATAAAGATGTAGAAGTAGAGGGAGCTAACTCGGTAGCTAAAGAAGTAATAGTCAGCTTAGTAGATGAAGTGCTTGACACTTCTATTGCAGACACTTGGAGCAGGGAGGTGGCTGGTGAAGATTGAGCAATTGATATTGTTGTTGTGCTCACAATCTCACTAGTAGAAGCTATCTCCATAGATGTGATAGTATGTGCTGGAGTGCAAGGAAGAGATTCAATTACTTCTACTACAATTCTAACTATATAATCTTTATCCTTGTATTCCTCTTCTACTTCTTCCTCCTCTCCTTCGTCATCCATTTCTTCTACTTCCTCCTCCTCTTCTTCCTTCTCTTCTTCTTCCTTCTCCTCCATTAGAGCATGCAATTCACCTTCAGTAACTATGATGGAAGGAGTGTTTTCATCATCATCATCATCATCATCACTATCATCATCTTTAATTATAATAGTTTCATTTGATGGAGAATACTACAGTTGGTTTCTTTTGGAGAATATTGCAGTTGGTGTCTTCTGAGGTTTAATGATAATCACTCTACCTTTCTTCCTTGTTGGTTCCTCTTTCGTTGATTCTTCTTCATCATCATCATCATATTCCTCTTTGTCATCCTCACCCTTGCCCTTGGTAAGCATTAGAGGACCTTCAGCTATCTTCAATTTGGCAATTCTCTTCTTGCTTGTGCTGAGAGCTTGAGGAATTCTTATACTGAGCCCCATCCTCTTCTTTGCTTCCTCATAGGTGCCAAATGTAAGAAGATTTGGATTGGCTGGCTCATTTACTAGAGCCTCAATGATGTCTCTAGCTTCATCAATGTTAATTCCATAAGGCAATGGTTTTACCCATGCCACTCTTGGTATGACTACTTGAATGTGCACTTTGTCATAGTCCACCATGAAGCATAGGTCATCCTTGTAGTCTTCCACAAGCTTGGGTGGGATTCAAAATCTGTTGTTCATTTTCTCCTTGAATGCCTCAAAATAATTATCCAACACCCTTTCAAAATTTTCACCCATTTCTTCAATAAATTCATTTATCTGATAAAGGACAGGGGTGTCTTTCCTCCATATGACTATGCCCTTAGATGGAAAGAATTTTTGAACATAAAAGAATCAATAGGTAAGAAATGAATTGAACTTGAAGGAACTATTCTTGGAAGTCTTCATACTTTCAATGTTTTTGTTCAATTGCTTCATTAATACATCAGTAAAGTAATGGTGAAGGGAGTGGCACTAATAAACAAATTGAGCATAATTGAAATTTGTAAGGAAAAACCTAAAATATAACATCTCTACAAGTGCCTCATGAAAGGAAAACTAGTTTTCTAAAGTTAAAAGGTTGCATTTAGTATATAATTGCATGTGCCATTTAATAAATAGTAGGTAACCTCAGAGCATTTGTAGTGGAGGTGGTACAGGTGGCAGTTCTATTGGGGGATGCTTCCCATAAATCCCTAAGTCTCAAACACCCCTCTAAAAAGATGTTGTTTATTTTATTTTATTTTATTTTGGGGAGGGGAGAGGAACATGTCCCCATGGAACATAAATACTGTGCTATGCATTTTGATATTATATTTAAAACATATATTTAGTATTGGATGATATTCCTTATTTTACTAATTTCCTCACAAGCAATCATGTGAAGGTAAGGAAATATTAGGAGGGACAAAAAATATGATATTTTCTTCTAAGTAGGCCATCATATGATGTATAATATCCTATGACATGTGGACCAAAGGGATATAATACCCTTGGTCTTAGATAAGAGGCATATTTTGAGCACCGTATTGTGGTTTTCTCTCTAATCTCTAAAATGTCAATTGTTGAAATTAAATTAGAAGACACTCATAGATACAACAATAATGTAATATAAAATTGGGAGGCTACATATGAGCTACCCCATTAGGTAGACCACCCTATGTTGGATAGATGGCATCCTACAATATGTGGGCCAAGCAGTGTCTTGTATTTTCCCTTAGGCTTAATGTAAGGGATGCTTTGATCACCATATCACACTTCCCTCATTCAACCCCTATTATGGTTGAATTCTAAAAATGAATTATAGATATTACATGATTTATCTAAATTGACTAAGATGATTATTAATATATATGCACTTACATGTTATTTTACCTTAACACTTGTAGAGATTAGTGGTCTTATAAATTGTATTTCCAATATTGTCTAACGTGATTATTAATGAACAATTTTCATTATCAGCAAACTATGATTTCTTTTTATCTTCTATAAACAAAGTATAAATAGAGATAAATGAGAATTGAGTAGTGCTACTAAGACCTGCATGTAGAGGGCATAGGTTCAATCTGCATCAATTAGCAACTCAACTCACATTTTATATTACTTAAAAACTCAAAAAAAGCTAAAAGAAAATATTTATTGCTAGCCATCAAGAAGAGACAACATTTGGTTGACAAAACCTTAATAAATTCATGTCACTAATTGAAAGAAGCTTTTAGTACATGGATACTACTAAAGGGTAGGAAATAATAATAAAAAGGTACAAAACTATAATAGTTTTTCCATACATGAATTATCATTTTTTTAAACTCAATATGGATAATGAATGTTACTTTAAACCAGAAATGTTGAAAATCCCAATAGCATTCCTCAATCTAAGTATAAGAAAGGAAGTGTATAGAGTTAAAAGTACAATCCCTAACAACTTTCTTAGGCTTGTGTCATTTAGCTATAACACAATCAATGCCTAAACAAGCCCAACCATAAGAAAACATAAGGTGTAAAATAAGCTAGTATCTTTTGGAACTATATAAGAATAAAAAATCTAAAGTCAATATACTAACTTATTTTTATCAAAAGAATGCAATAAAATAAAATAATTGAAAGAATAGAGAAAATTCTCAAGAAGCCATAAACAATATTTAATCCCATCTTTAGTTAAATGAGGCATAAAGGATTAAGGTCCTACCTTTTCACCTTCAAAAATATTACTCCAAGAAATCAGGTGCCCATATGTCGAGTTGATAACCATTGGTGTGTACACAACATTGACGATAACACTAATGTTGTTTTGGTGTGGTGGATTATACATATAATTCTTGTTATAAATTATACATTTCCTTGAATGATCCACTATTCCATCCTGCATATTGGCTGACATCCCATTCCCAAGCCACTTCAAGCATAGAGAAATATGTGTTCAAATCATTCTTTGTTCTCTTTCTTAAGTTGCAAATCGTGCTAGGTTGAACTAAACTATTATAAATAACCAATAAATATACTTCCTATGGAGAAATATATCCTGCTTATCAAACTAATGATGCCCCTAAATATGCATTTTCACTAAGAGTAAGACCTAATAGGAGTATTGTGTCCCTATAATTGCATCAAGTGAGAAAATTGAAACAAAGTATTCCTATCTCTAAAGTTGACATTACTTTAGAAGAAAATAATTACACAATGACCCTAACATTAAATTTCTAACAAATGTGACATCTCTCTATCTTCATTCAAGCTCATAAAACTTTTGAAATTCTTTAGTAATGCCTTGAATTTGTAAAGTAATTAAACAAGTAGCCTGGTTAGAGGACTTAAGAACATTCCATTAGAAAGTTGGGGTCATTTTCATATAGCTAGTTGGTTATGTTTGGTTATGAAGGGTTATCAATATCAGTAAGTCCAACTTAGAAAGTGATTGGTCATGGTGATGGAGACCAAATTTTTATCTTCATTTGTGAAATAATATTTAGAATTCATGATGGAAAAGGTGATGAAGTATTCTCATATGAAGAGTCTGAAAATAAATTATATATTGAGTTGTTCTTGACTAGTATATTTTTAATGAGAGTTCAGTGAAGGCCTTCTTGGAAATAAGTTACAAAAAAAGAATAGTATTTTTCAAACAATTCCCTTCTAATGGAGGCTATCATAGGCATTATAACAAGATCCCAAAGGAGTAGTTTGAAGTGGAAAGACTACATGCTAGTGAAGAAACCTCAAGCCCTAGTATGACTATGTCTTGGTTTTGCATTGACTGTGATGATGCTTTATATTGTCATGATAGTGTTGGTTCCCAAGTGTAGGATCCCTATTAAAAGTAGGATTAAATATGATTTTAAGGAAAATAAATGCACCTACGCACACCTTGTATCATAATTTTGTTCCATTCTGGATATATTGGTCCTATTTATCATTGTTGGAATCATCAACATTGTGACATGGTATAATTAGCACCTGTCTTTTGTTCCCAACCAATTTGGAGTTATGGTATAATTAAGGAATGTAATTTTTTCCCATTGTTCCAGCATTATTCTGAACCATTAAGCAAGAGTTCCATGTTGTTGTCTTATGTGTGATTATCAAAGCATTATTTAAATTATCGTGACAATAACAATCAGAATTTGTTCATTCATTGGAGTTATTTATCACTTGCAAATATCTCAAGGTCTCAAGTTCACAACCTAACCTTAGTCCTCACTTTCAAGAAAGGAATTTTGAGTAAAAATACATATTACACCTAGAAGTGATGAAGAGTAAGAAGACATTCAAAATGGAGTGGAATCATTTTCTAGGTAGAGGATAGTAGATTAGAGTAAATCTCCATTATGAAACCATCTCTTCCTTAATTTTTTTTATAACAACACATATTGGCTCCTTTAATTGGATCATCCTAGACCTATACCCATAGTCTCAATACCTTGGGACCTCTTAATGGTCAAGTAATACTCTCCTTCCACTAGGCTCCACTTCTTATCAATAACTCACCATCCATCTATGATCTTGTATTTATGATTCTTCTACTTTTGTGAGTTTCTTCACAATATAATTTAATCAACTCAGCAATATACATAACCTTTACTTAAATTCAACACTCTTCAAATCCTAGCCCTTGAATCAACTCTCTACATGGTTCCCCTAGCATCCCATTGATGGAGAACTTTTTACATACTCCCCACAACCATCAAACAATCAAAAATGACCTTACCTTGGGTCACCAACCAAATAAGGACTCTCAATGTCCTAATGTTGTCATCATGACAATCAACAATACACTTTTGGATTCCAACCCTAAATCCTAAATTTTAGACACACACTATCAACTTGTGTTCTCTCCCTAGAAAAATCAAACACTCCTTTTGGTTTTTATTACAACTTCAATCTCTGATCTCATAACACCTTGAAACTTTAATTTTATACACTTTCTCATGACTATCCATACATAACCCTTTTTAATTCTCCTATTACTAGATTCTTTCTTGGATAAACCCTTACACTTGACTTGTACTATGGCTATGTGAAACTCATTTTCACCATGGAGTATGCTTGTACTCTATCTTGGTTGACTAAGACATACACAACTCACCTTACTTTGCTTCTTGACCATACAATGTACTCACTATTTTAGTGACAATCAACAATAAGACAACCACTTAATACATGTTGATCCTTGTATTACCTTCCACCCATTCACTTAGACACTTCCTAAACTCTTCTCTAAGTATTTTCACACTCTTCATCCATATCCAATTCATCAAATACAACTTCTTAATCAAACAAAACAACATTAACTTGTGATTGTTACCTATAATATTCCTACTGATTCTCTACAAACTTTTTGTGTTGATTGACCTCCTTGGGAATTGTTTCCTTAACCAATACATCTGCCATCTTAAGGACATTATTTCCCTCATCCTTAAATGACTTTCATTTCCAACACACCCTTTAATTGTGGAAAAATTCTCTTTATCATCATTATGACTATCTAAATCCTTCCCTGTGACTGTCTAACCCTTTCTTGTGACTATTGCTATCACTTTCTTGCTATTCAATACATGTTTTCCTATAGGTTTAGGAAAAAAAATACAGTGTGTTTGTAGTAAATAAAATAGAATATTCAAATGCCTTATTTCATGTAGATACTATTGGAAACCTAAATTTATTTATTGTGAGGATTGATACTAGAGAACATCAGATGAAGACAATTGTAATGCCTACCCTTAGTTGACTTTTCATGTTGGATTGTCAAATTCTTTTTGGCTAGATTTATGATTAGTGGTACTTGGTTGCCAAATTTGATTAGATTTATTTCATATTCAGTTGATATATTTGATGGGTTACTTAGTTATTTCATGTATTCGTGATTATTTTGATGATGATATATGTATGTTCAAATAGTGATTTTAATTATTTTAAGATGAATAGTTAGATGGATGTTTTATATGTAGTTTCTATGGTTACTTACCCCATACATGCATGTGTATGGTGTGCTTGTCTATTTTACTTTATGATTGACATTCTCAAGGTGGTTGAGGGAGGGAGTCATAGTCACTTGCAAGTTGAGATGTACATAATGCACCACTCCCCACCATTGCATGTTTAGTTTAGGTTTTATGTGTATGTACATGCTAAGATTTTATGTAGATTATAGGTGTCAGGCACCAACTTCCTTGAATTGACAGGATGAGCATGCCCTATCATAGTATCTCAATGGTAAAAGTGGAGAGATAATTCTTGAGTCCAAATCCTAACCATAACCTATTTATCTTAAAAAGTAGGGCAAGTATCTGAGTTTAACTTTTTGAATTTTTCAAGTGATGTCAATTCATGATTTTGACCCTAGAGTTTGAATCTATGCCTTATCTTTCAGTTGAGTTTTTGTATTTAGTCTTGTGGGTCTATTATGATTTTTAGTTATAATTAAATCAAATTAAAAGATAATTTAATGATTTAATTTAATTAAAACTTTATAAATAAAATTAAATATTTAATTATATTTAATTAATTGAGAAATTAATTTAATTAAATAATTAAATTTAAAAGATATACTTAAAGTTCTAATTTTGTCATAATCATATTTATTTTATTTCATAATAATATATTTAGTATTCAATATGATCCCTGATAGCTCTCTAGGTCCAAATGGATTCCAGGTTTTCTTTTATCAAAAATGTTGGGATATTATCAGAATTGATCTTTGGAAAGCCTTTGAAGCATCAAGAAATGGAGGGTCCTTACTAGCAAAAATTAATAATATTTTTCTTACTTTAATCCCCAAAAAAGATAATCGAACAAAATTGTTTCTTCCTAAGCTTATCTCAAAAGAACAAACTAGTTTTGTACCAAGAAGATTGATTCTAGATGGGATACTCATTATACAAGAAACATTACACTCAGCCAGTAAGAATAAAATGGCAAGCATGTTCACGAAATTGGACATTCAGAAAGCATGCGATATTGTTGACTGGAGGTTTTTATGCAAAACCTTAGAAACATTCTGATTCTCTCACCAATGGATTAATTTTATATATCAATACATTTCAACAACTAAAATTTCAGTTCTTATTAATGGGTCTTTTGAAAGCTTCTTTGACTCATCAAGAGGTATAAGACAAAGAAATCCCCTATCTCCTTCCATGTACATTATCATGGCATAACCATTTGGGAGAGCAATTACCAAAGCTCACAATGATGGGAAAATAAGTGGAATTATTGTAACTAAAAAAGTCCCCAATATTACCCACCAACAATATGAATATGATAAAATTTTACGAGGTGAAAGTACAAAAAAAGAGACCCTAAACATCAAGTATATCACTCAAATGTATATGGAAGCTTCTGGTCAAAGACTGAATGCTGAAAAATTAGAAGTCTTTTTCATTAACACCAAACTTGAAATTGAAAAATAGATCTATAATATTATGGGATATAAAAGAGGTAAATTCTCATGTAAATACATAGGAATAGAGTTAGAAAAAAGTAGTAAAACTAACAAGGGTTGGCATAGTATTCTTGATAGAATGGATTCTAGGATAGGAGGTTGAAAAGATAAATGGCTTACAAAAGTTGGTAAACTTACCAAGATCAAAGCAGTGATGTCCACTCTTCCAACATACCCTCTTTCCTGCCTACCTTTATCTAAATATATCAATAAGAAGCTTGAGGAAAAACTTAGAAGCCTCCTTTGGAATGACTTTGATGATAAGAAAAAATTGGCTCTCGTAAAATGGGATAATGTATGTAAACCAAAGGAATTAGGAGGCCTAGGTATCAAAAACTTAACCTTGAAAAATGAAGCTCTAGGGGCCAAATCAACATGGTGACTTTTTTTAGAAAGAGAACAAAAATGGACAAAATTTATGTATAACAAATATCTAAACGTTTCCAACCCTTACTCCTTGTTTAGAATGCAAACCCTTCCTAAAGGATCTAAAAGCTAGAATTTTATAGTTAAAGGTAGGGCCCTGATCAGTAGTTATCTCACATGAGATGTTGGTAGTGGTGAAAAAACTCTCTTCTGGGAGGATTGGTGGGATGGGCAACCCCCAATTTATATCATGGGTATTCCTTCTATCCTTAAGGAACAACTAGTCAAACTCTAGGGGTGCAAAGTTAGTAATTATAAAACATAAAAAGGCATTAATGGAATTATGAATTGGTAATGGAAAACCTTAGACAAGATTGAACTTGATTCAATAGTAAAAAAATGTTTATGAAAAAATAATTCATAATAGTAAAATCAAGCAATTAGAGAGAAATGACAAACTCATATGGGTAGCATCAAAAGATGGTAGATATATTGTTAAATCTGGATATAGAGTAATCACGTAATCACTAACTCCCAAAGGTAGGAAGAAGTAAATATCCCCCTTAAACTTTGTTGGGACTCTTCCTGTATGCCAAAGGCAGGATTCATTCTATGGACTGCCTCACAAAATAGGATTTTATCTATTGATAGACTCGAAAAGTTTGTATTTGAGGGTCCTTCTAGATGTGTGCTTTGTAAACATGACAATGAAGATGTTGGTCATATCTTATTTAAATGCCCATATTCTCAATATTGTTGGGAATGGCTCCCTCATATGTTGGGTTGGACAGCTCCTCTACTAAATCTCTAGATGACCTTCTTAGGGGTTGGCCAACTATTAAGAATGGAAGTATATATGGAAAACTCTAGAGTATTTGTCCATCCATCCTTGTCTAGGAAATATGGAAAGAATTAAATAGAAGAATATTTCACAATCAAGACATGAGTGCTCTTGAGCTTACTAATAAAATTGAGGCTTTTATTGTGGAAACCTTAAACTCTCACCTCAGGAAAACTCTGAAAGAGGAAGGAATTTTTTTAGAATGGGATGGTCTAATGAAAAAGAGCTTGGAAAATCTTATTAATCCTTGAATTATGTATAAAAATAATAATAAAGATGAGAGGGACAAGTGTAGATGGATTCCTCCCCCTAGTGGGTGGGCCAAATTAAATTTTGATGGGGCCTCGAGAGGCAATCTTGGTATGGTGGGAATATATTGCATCTTTAATAATGACTCTAGCAAGTGGAAAGCTAAAAGAGCCAACTTTATTGGATCAACCACTAATAACCTTGTTGAACTAGAAGCACTAGTAAATTTAGGCTTGAATTTCGACGCAAAAAGGTCAAAATTTTGACAAGAGTAGGTCGATAAGGCGACCAAGCTTGCCGTCGGTCTTTTTTGGTCAATTTTTTGCCAGATACATTCCACGTCAAAATTTTGACAACATAAAGGTCGACTTACCGACAAAAATTTTGTCGCTTTCCCTGGTCCAAGCTGAAGTGATATTACCTCATTTGCCAGCTGTGCTCGTCAAAATTTTGACGTAAACCTTCATAGTGGTGCGTCAAAATTGCGATGAATTCAATTCACATTTCTCCTCCGGTGGCATATACGTGATGCCAAAGTGGGCCAGTTTTGTGTCAAAATTTTGACCAAAATATTGCATTTTCGTCGAAATTGCGACGAAAGCATTTTACATTTTTTCGCCATGCCATACTCGTGACGCCAAAGCAAACTAGTTTTGCATCAAAATTTTGACCAAAATATTGAATTTGTGTCAAAATTGAGACGAAGATATGTAGAAATTTCAATGAGCTATCCCATTTATTGTAAAAGCTTTGCTCTCATAGGAGCCTTCTAAACTGCACAAAACTTGATTCTAAAGCATAATTGCTTAGTGCATGAGAGTCAGGGTATCGTGCACATTTCTATCTCCACACCATTGTTTCATTTGTCACATGATTTATTTCACACAAAAAAATGGGAAGGAGGAAGAAATGTGCACGATATCCTAAGTCTCCACCGAGCAATTATGCTTTACAACTCAAATTTTGTGCAGTTTAAAAGGCTCCTATGAGAGAAAAGCCTTTGTAATAATTGGCACATCACCTCTAAATTGTTGTTCTTGCAGGGAAGAATAAAATTAGGAAAGAATTATTTATCAGGAATGAAAGCCAATAATTTCATCGATTTTTCAAACAGATAAACATGACAAAAAAAATTTACAATCCCAATCAGATCATCATAAGAGCGCATATATAACTATAACTATGTCTAAAACCAACATAATTTACAAATATCCACAATTCAAATATTATCCTTTGATGTTTTCTTTAATGCAAAGTTTTAAGTCAACTATGTTATCGCCTTGGATGTAATACCAAACTGTCATTAGGCTAAAGACTGCAGCAAGATTTACGATTTACAAATGCAAGGAGAACTACCCAACAAAAGTAGAAAATGACATGAAAAGTTAACAATCTATCAATTAACAATCTAGATGAAATATTTCTAGCAATTGAATTGTACATTATAGAAACAAAAAATTGCCTTAAAATTGACACCTCACCAGTTGTTCATTTGCATCCATAATGGCTTCACAAAAGTTGAAACCCTACGATTTGTCAACAACACAAAAGGCACTCGTAGTTTAGCTGCATCAATAAAACTAAAGTAATTCAATTGCACGGTGAGGGCAAGAGACTATCAATATCGATTATGGAGTTGCAAATAGGTAAGCGATAAACATAAAAAGGTAGTACATGGTTTTAATAACAATTGTGTTTATTTTATTGTTTTACTAGATGAAAAATTTAGTGCTAATGTGTGTCATTTGTCTTGTTAGGTGTGTTGATATTTGATTTAGTTTAGGTTGGATCACTTTTCAGTTCATTATTATTGCATATAGTTATTGCATTTTTTTGCAACTAGAAAGAAAGATTTAGTAAACTAACTGAACCTTTCATAAAATGATGAATTACATGGATCCTTTAGAAACTCAATAATTGCAATTAAATAGCTGAAACTTGGACATCATGTACCATTCAGGGATTGCAAATGGATTTAGAAATTATTCTAAAATATTGTGTTTGTAGAAAAACACAAGAAAAGATGTGCAGTCAATAGACACTTAATAAAATTGATTTAAGTGCAAGTACTATGCAACCATTGAGAAATCCAAGTATGCTTTAGGGTTGAGGGTAGTAGGGAGGAATTATGTACATAGTTAATAGTAGTGCAACATAGACTAGTTATGAGGGGCACTATGTTACACAAAGTTCTATATTGCGGGCACTTTGTGGAATAAGCAATGACAAAGAATTAGGGCATCATTTAAGTATTCTAGGTGGTACTAAAAAATTGCTAAAATTTTTGCCACATTGTCTAGAGAGAGAAATAGATTCCACATCCTTCAATCTAACCTTAGTTCTCTTTTGAAACTCTAAGTGGACTTGTGTGTTAAAGCTTTGCTAGCATTGATTGTAATAGCAAGAATGGATATTCAAAGACTATTGCAATGAAGGAAGTATGCTAGTAGAGATAAAAATGGTTTTGGGGAATATCAATGAAGATGGAATACAAGCCTTACAATCCTCTCAAGGTGATGGGATTGGGCCTTAAACTCATCCTGTACAATGCTTGAGCATATCCCAGTGTAGCTCCAACAGACCAACCAATTGATCCATACTGCATCTGAAACTCATACCTACAAAATCAACATTAGAATGAATCATTCAACATTGACACAAGCCTTAAGAAAAATAATGTCACAAATTACTGATTCTTCAAACTAAACTTGATAACCAATTCCAAATAGGGGCATAAATAATTGCAATAAATTGTAGGAACTATTTCAGCACAAATTTTTGACTTACAGGTAACAAGCTAGTCAGTTAGACAAATCATGTATTATAATTTTATGAACTTGGTTGTTCAAAAAATTTTTGTTCAATAGTTTTTTGGTTATATCAACATTTTAAATCATACACTATGATCCATCATCAAAATAAATGAGTCAGAAATTTAATTATATAAACTTTTGCAAGACGTTTTGCATTACCTACATTTCTCTGGGAGTTTAAGCTTCTTGAAGTTGAACCAAGAGTTACCAGTTTCTGCAATGAAAACTGTCTCATTTGATAGCATGGCCTACGAATAAGAAGTGTTTACTCATTAATCTATAGGAACAACAACAAAACCAAGGATTGAAGTACCGACTGAACCATAAGTCATTTTATGATATGTAGTGATTCTCAATAATTTTACCTGGATGTGTTTGAATAACAATTTGACTCTAAGAGCCTCGTTTGGAGCACCTTTCAAGGGAACACCGTGAGGCACAAATATATGCTAATAATTATTGAAGGCCATTGTATTATGCTTCAACTTCTTTGCGATGGCTTCTAAGAAGTCTCTTATTAATATACACCCAAAAGTAGGTCCATTTGTGATAGTTATGAAATTAGGCTGCACAATTATTGCCTTCTCCTTCTTCAAGAGTAATGAATATCCCATTGAGCTATATTCATTAAAAATGGGCCTTGCAAATAAGTAAGCATCTACAGACTCAACTATTTCAGCACAGAATGCAGTATCGACTACACCCCAGTAAGTTCTTATGAAATGTGGAAGAGTCTCTGAAACTTTACCCTTAGTCGATGGCATTGTGGCCACAACATAACTTGAAACATTTTTCAATTCCATAAATGCATCTTTTGCCTTAACAACCCTCAGCTTTGGACCCCTAACCAACACTTGCTTAACTGTTGCATTTAGGAACTCTATAGTTGTTTCCATAGCTACTTCCAAACTTCTTGGATCCAAGAGTGAGATTCTAAATAATGATGCTAAAAAAAGTAGAATCAAAACAAAAAGTCCATGTAGAAGAAACTAATTTACCTAAAAGGAAGAAAAAAGCCCACTTGGGAGTGAGCCATAATGGAATAGGCTCATCAAAAAACATATGGTGTGGAATGACAGGGAGATTATAGCTAATGCTGATATAAATTGGCTTACTCTCAATAAGCACTACAAAAATGGCATGATCAGTACCTTCACAATTTTTCTCAGTAGTTTTGGGTCATTAAATTGGATAGAAAATTGATAGTAAAATGTGAAACAGAACACACATAATCTCACATCAAAATAAGTTTGCATCCTACATATGAGTATGCATCAAAACTGAATTTTTACCTCCTCAATCTATCTGTACCAATAAAGAAATAAGACATTTTTGTAATACAGAAATCTTGAACCCTATTCGACTGTAATCTTTCAAACTTGCAAAATAAAACAAAAGCCATAAGAACTAAAATATAAGGATTTATTTCTAACAAACAATCACATATGCTTTGTATATACATTAGGACATGATACAGGCTATTTCACAAGCAACACTAAACATTCCAAATTTTTTCTCGTTTACTAGAGTGATGATAAACCATATACAAAGTAGAAATAGTGCAGCAAAATAGATGATTAGTATCTAGAATTTTTAATACTGAAAATTATAAAGAATGTAATACTCACAAGTGTCGCTGCCTAAGAGAATGCAACCCAAGTTTATCATTATCTTTGTAGCATTCATTACATTGGGAATATCCTACTTATTTGCAAACACCAGTAACACTACATCTCGTAGTTCATCTTGCAAGAACAAGAAACTTAAATGATAAAAAATAATTCTATGGATAACATGAAAATAATTGTTAAAAGAATGAGGACAATTTTACACATAATAACCAAAGTTGCCACCCATGAGAAAGACATGAAATCTTCTTGATCCATTAGAAAACAAGTCCTCAAAAGGAAAATCTAAAATAGAATCAGAAGCTCTAATTGCAAATGGTCATTTTCCATGGCCCTCCATCAAGTGTGAGCACCTATCCAACACAAAATGGCAATAATTAGGCATGTATCCTATAGAGATGCAATCTCTACAACAAAATGGAAAACCCTCATATTAAATGCATCACCCATGGCCTCTCATAAACCATGATTGAAGTGGAGAGATCTCTATTTCAACTAGAATACAAACATAGAATAGCCCAAAATTGTACTAGATCCATCCAATTTTAGGAACTAGCAAAGGGAATTTCCAATGGCCTCAGGAAAAACAACTCACAAAAGTGAAATAAAGATGAGGAAGGAAAACCCAAACATAACTCACATAGGTATAGCTCAATGTCACCAAACATTAGGGACTTCAAAGAATTAGTCACCCAATGGTCTAAATCTTAGACGCACTAGAGACTCTAAGAATTTATAGACCATACTTCTGCACTGATAAAAGTTCATGTTATCACCACAAAATAGAAAAAACTTTGCATAAGACTTGATAGCCCAACCATAGCTCCTTCAACCAAAATTTGAAAAACAATTATCTAGAGCATTCAGCGAGTCTAGAACCACCAACAAGAGCAAATATCCTAGCACCTAGAAGCCTAACTTAGCACTACACCAAGAGAGTCAAACCCCAAAAAAAACCATCCAATGGATCTCTTATGATGGGGTGTGTTAGGAGTATATTAAGTTCCCCTCTTTCTCTAGAGTGGAAAACATCATGAATTTTGAGTTCAAATCTACGTTATGTAATACTGCTTTACTCATGTTTAGAGACCCTTACAGTATATTCAAAGATAATTATTATATCTACTCTATAATAAATGGCAATGTAATAGCATACTAGCATCAGAGTTCATAACCCACATCAAAAGTGGTTAGTTACACAAGAAGAAGCATCAAACATGGGACATGAGAAACAAATTCAGATTTATTTGTCCTCTATTACCAGAGGATCATAGTAAGGCACAACACAAATTCTCAAATATAAATAATAGTCAACTATCACTTTACTTAGATCTCTATGAAAATGTAGCACTAAAATACAATATACATTGGAGTTAGGAATTTGGTTGACAACCAAAATCAATTGAATTGAAATAAGAAACTTCACCAAAGAATCAACTAAATATGTAATTTTAAGCATGTTTTGTTACTCAAAATGTTATGACTTCTTCCTTCTTGACCTTAAACTCGTGACATTTTTAAGTTTTACAAGGGGAAACACGATCTCTCCAACTATTGGTTCTAAATGGCTTCCACCTTAGGCACATAGAGTCTTTGAACTAGATAGATAAAATACACAACCATGCTGAAGACCATGGAAATAGAGGATAACATGGAAAATACCAAACAACAAGTTGGATGATGATGAAGACTATAGTGAAGGTAGAAGATCCCAGACATCATCAATTAATACCAAACTACCAAATGGAGTATACAAACTTGAAAAGATAAGACACACCTTACAACTAAATGAAACTCTAGAAGCTACCATCAAATGGTATGACATTGAATCATTACCAATAAATGAATACAACATAGAGAAGCTACTAGATATGGTATTTCTGTTCATTTTTCAAATGAAAGAGTGCAGTAGGTCTGCAACCATGACTAAGGAAAGTGCAATTTCACACCATTTGCCATGTTGATGTTGAGATAAAAACCTATGCAATCCAATCTCCCAAGGAATAGACAGCACCACGTATCGCCATCTTTGCCAAAACAAGATTTTCCATAAAGCGATGTTAGAATAGTTACTAAAATGGTCATAAATTATGTTGTTATAGTAAAAGAATACTTTAACTTAAGAAAAAAAACTATACAATAGTAAAACATGATATTGTGCTTTAAAAACTAAAAAGGTATCTGTAATGAAGAACTTCATTTCAACTTGCTAATTGGTTGTCACTATTAACTATAAGCTTTAAGATTAAAGTTTGAGCTTCACTTGGTTTCGAGAATAGTTAAATATTCTCTACTTAACAGGGCCAACCACGTGAAGGTGGAAGCTCATTTGGCCCCTCCCTCCCCCCCCCCCCCCCCCCTCCTAACATCACTCTAAATTCCCTATTAACATTTGATAACATTCAATTCATCCATTTTTGAAATATAACATTCAATCATTATAATCACATGATAAGATTCACTAGCATGTAAAATTCATAAACACACAACATTCATGAATAATTCAAAAGTAAGTCATTCATGAATAATTCATTAACACAATATTCATTAACAATATTTAAGAGTAAGTCATTCATGAATAATCATATCTTTTTTTCTTTCTTGTCGTATCTTTTTTTCATGAAATTTCTAAGAGGAATATCAATGTCCTCGTCATCCCCATTAACATTTAATAACATTCAATTCTTCCATTTTTGAAATATAGCATTCAATCATTATAATCACATGATAACATTCATTAACACATAAAATTCATAAACACACAACATTCGTGAATAATTCATTAACACGCAACATTCAAGAGTAAGTCATTCCTAAATAATTCATTAACACCCAACATTAATGAATAATATTCATTAACACAATATTCATTAACAATATTCAAGAGTAAGTCATTCATGAATAATCATTTCTTTTTTTCTCTCTTGCCATTTTTTTTTTCATAAAATTTCTAAGAGGAATATCAATGTCCTTATCATCCCTCTCTTGTACTGATTCTAACACATGTCTCCTCCTCATCCGTTCAGGAACATCATGAGGCCATTGCACCAAAGGGGGGTTCGCTGCAATAACAAGTACTCCATGAGTTAAATTCGCACCATTTTATATTAGTGAATTACGAGTTTTTATTTAAGTAAAAGAACTATAAATCAATAAATTAATTTAAAAGGACAAAACATAGATTTTCTTTACCTGAATGTGCAACATGATTTACCTGCTGATCAGTCTGAACATCCTCCGACACTCATTCAGCACGACATGATTCTATATTCTCAACACAAAAGGGTTACACCAAGTTCAATTAAACATGTTAAATTGTATTAATAATTATATAATTAGTTTTAAATAACAAATGAGCACCTCCATCGGTAGTACAATGCACATCAGGGGCTTCATGATGATACGTATGATCTGTGTCACAATTAACAAGTTGCATTGCAATGTCATGCACATTATTATCAAATAAATTGTTGCTCAATTATTCAATTTCTAATATATATGTTGGCATATTTACCTGTGCACATGATGCAGGAGACTATTCGGTTAGGGCAATGGAAGTTTGACGTAGGCATTCAACCACCGCTACATAGCCTTGCTTGAAGGCAATTTTTTTGTGTTCTTCTGTGGCCTCTAGAATAAAATCAGTTGACTGCATTTTTTTATTAATTAAAAAAATTATTTTCATTTTATAAATCATTTTTCTTTGCAATTCATTTATTGCTACTTACAACGCATGCTTTGATTTTTGAATATCTCCCAGAGCCAAGTTTGTGCTGCCCAACCTTTTCCAGCCTCACCTTTGTTGCCTTTGATGTGTCCTGCAACCTATGAAAAGTTTGAAACATGTTATATGATATAGATATAAAGATCAGTACTAAATAGTGGATTATTATATGGTATGAAGGTTTTAGCATAAAGTAGCATGTTCCACCAAAAATATGAAAAAAGGGAAGAAATTATAGCATCATACCTTTAATTGACATGTGTAAAATCATGCTATTTATCCATGGAGTTCATGCTAAGTATTTATCCATATTCTAAAATACCTCTCCATAAAATTACACATCAATTTCGATAGTCTATATTATCCATTGTCACAAAAAGTAAACGATAAGCTAAAAGTTGAAATAGCTAGTAGATTTTATAGATTAAATTTTTATCCCTACGTTCCACACTCAAAGTGTTTTTATCCCCAAGGCTGAAACAGGTATAAACTTGAGGGCGAATGTCAGATTTCAGATTGTTTTAGTAGCATTCCTTTTTACCCATAGCTGAAAAGTAAGTATTTTTTTGTTTTCAATTTAAAAGACATCACCTTTGTGCATCAAGTGCTTCTTTAGCCTCCACACTGCATGGAACTAATTTTATAAATGGTGGTTGTAACTGAAACAAAATCCCCACTGATTTGCTAAGATAACTAGCAACTAACAGGAACTACCTAGCATTGTTCCAGCAAAAGACTCATGACTTAAGACTTATCTTAATCTATGTTAATTTTGATTGCTTCTAGCAGTGGAGCACCATTCAGAATGTTTGAGAAGATCAAAAATGTTACATCATAGTTTGGAGGATGTTTCGTATAGTCTACATCCACAACAAACAATTTAAAAGCTGACACTTGGATAGAAAATTATTTAGATAAACTTCAACTATTCTTAAAAGTCACACAGTAAAAGAAGAATTAAGGATAGAAAAAAATAAAAAGTCAACTTTAACACTTTTACTGTAGAAATTAAGAAAATTAGTATGAGAAGGAATTGTCACAAGAACTACTAGTGGCCATTATAATGGTCTTTCCTCCCTAAAAGGATGTTCTTGTGGTTGCTGAACATTAGGGTGTGGTGCCTGACTAACTACCCCTATAGGATCAGTTATATGAGGAAATGAATGTGTGGCCAAATGCTCTATGTACTAGGGAGTGACACCATCATTCACTACATCTAGAAATTAGTCCCACCTATAAATGGTAAGGCCACTAACATCTTCCATACATCTAATTGGGTCCAATCTAGGAGAACAACCTTTCTTTACCTCCTTGGTGAAGCAGGTGTAACTACAGTACTCCTGTGATATATTGTATTGATAGTTGAACTATCTCTAGACATGGGTTAGTAGAAATCTCTCTATGTTCAATGGAGAATGGCCATTCAGTGGGTAAGATACCAATATGAATCCTAGCTAGGAGAAGACATCATCTTATGGCTCTATGCCTAGCCATCGTCTATAGGTAACATACATAATGTCATCCAAATGAAGTCTCAAATAGTTTTTCTTACCTAGTGTAAATATAAATATATAAATCTCTCCACAATATCAATAAATATAAATCTATAAGTGTTGTTGTTAGTCCTCAAAGATAGGAACGTGATTGTTGTCAATAACTTTTGTTTCTGGCATTGAACGTGATGCTTATTACTTTTAGGAGATTGACATTTAGTAAAATTCTTGCAAAGTTTTTCAAAAAAATTGTACTTGTCATTACAATTACTGAATATCATTTATCACCTATACTGCTAACACATACAACTATGGTACATGTAGTTGAGCATTACTATATTTTCAAGATATAATATAGCTATATGTGAAGTTATAAGCGCACTATTTATATCTTATGTAGGATTTATGCCCAGATTGAGATATATACAGTTGTGTTAGCATTGAGATTGAGATTTATAAGCAATTGTGTCAGAATATGAATTTAGTATTTATAAGCAGTTGTGTCAGTTATATCTTATGTAAGATTTATGCCCAGATTGAGTTTGAGATTTATAAGCAATTGTGTCAGCGTATGAATTACATACCTTTCATCAATAGATAGATTAAATTGAGCTAGTTGAAATTGTTGATACTGAAGTTGAACCCTAAATTTTTTCATTAATGTACTAGTAGTTAATACTATTGCATACCTTTTTGGATTTTTTGGTGTACTTTCTTCTGGATTTGCTGGTGTACTTTCTTTTGGACATTCCCTTTTCTCCTTTGCATCCAAAATGAACTCATTCCAATCGCTCACTAAAACAAAGCAAGGATGCTTGTACTTTAGGTTTAGGAAGAGGCTCTTTCTATATGTGCCCCTCACAACCTTAAGATGTCTGGAAGCTTTTTGTAACAATTTCTTACGATCAAAAATATTACTACCAAACTCATGCTCTATATCTTTGATGAGCTCATCTTTTAATTTTTGATCTTGGTAGTTCCACCTTTTAAGAAAAAACACAAAATTGTTAGATATAGCTAGTATAAGAAAAGACCCGAATGAAAGGAAAAATGTTGCACCAATTAATGATATGAAAAAAAACAATGGGATAAAATTAGTTTAGTTATGATGTTCCACCTTTTACGTATGGTGGGCCCGAATCTTCGCAGTGTGAGGTCATAAAGCCTCCTATAAAATGTATCATTTCCTACAAAAAATGTCATGGGATAATTAATAGTAAGAACCATTAAAATGAATCATGCGAAGAATACTTTTTATAGTGAATAAAAAATACATAAAATGAGATACATTTCATCTTTTTAGTGATCTATTTCAGGGTTGGAGGATCAACTTGACCAAAATTGACCAAAAAAGAAGTTTTGAAAAATAATTTAAAATGTCTAAAACCAGTCAAACTCTACCAAGGTTCTATTGCTGATGTTTTGAAACTAAAAAATGTATTGTGACTATATTAATCAGTATACCTTGAAAAAAAAATATAGTCTTGCCATGACCTTCATTTTTTGTCATTCTTAATTGATGTTGTCACTAATCATACCTAGGATATTATAGAAAAAAAATATTGCTAAAATAGATAGTGAAGCTGAAAGTGAGCACTCTAAAACTCTAATAGGCAATAGCAATGATGTGGGAAATCATTGAAAATTGAACATTGAATATGAAAGAACACTCCCACTTTCGGTTCTCTATACAAAAATTGGTTAGTATCTTCTACTAAAAGCATGAAATTGCAATGTACCAAATTACTGGTATAGACAAAAGTTCATTGATAATTCAGATGATCCTACCAAACCACTTCCTATCATGTTTACGTCTTGCAAGAAAATCCTTATTACAATATAAAAAAATATTATTTAAAGTACCTGGAATCTTAGGACATTTCAAAGGCATTGATTCATCATCGTCAATCAACAATGATGTCTGCATAGCTCCCGTGCTAGAAATACAAGTAGCTCTAGGAAATGACGGTGAATTATCACCAATACATGCACTATGATCCGCATTTAGCGGAGTACTAGATGGTGCATCTCCTACCACAAAAAAAACAATACACTATGTGATGCACCCAAGATTAAAGTACATATTATCAACTCATAATTAACACAAAACCAAAAATAGCAAAACAAGGATTTACTAGCTAGACGTCCCCTTATTGCTGACATTGCAGACGGCAATCTCGTACGAGCATCCGTCAACCTCCTAGGAGTCTCTTGCATTGGATGACTTGAACAATACATTGTGAGCAAAGACATTCTGAAATAATAAAAGTAAGAGTTATGAATTTTTGAATGTTTGAAATAAAAAATTCCTTCTAACTTGTCAACTAAAAGATTATTTTACCAGTGGCAGTCAGAGCTCTGCTACTACCGGCCTCACCGCGTTGTCCTTGACCAAGTTATAGATCAGTTGCCAAAAATTCCTGTATAACAAGAATTTAGTAGTTAAAATTTCTTACAACTCTTTAAAAAAATTTCATCAATAAAGTATTTTTGCCAATATTACATATTTTACTTCACAACATAAAATATTATAAAATAAAAATCTTTATTAAACTTTTCTGATAACTAAATATTCATTGGAGCTTACTTCATAATGACGAACTTGTGCTCTCAAATCTGATAGCCTCTTCATCATCTCCTTAAATTCCATATTTGCCTCATCCAAAATTTTCATTGCTTCTAAATTAATTTTTTTTAATTTTTTCTTCAACATTTTTATGAAATTAGGAGTTTCAGCAATATCCTCATCAGAAGGCATAGCTAGTGGCTCGACACTTACTAATACTGGTTTACCCTTATCTTGAACATCAAATTGTGAGAGAAATATCTGTAAAACTATCATAAAAACTAAAAAATTGTAACTAAAATAACGTAATAATATAACATTTTTCAACTATCAAATTTGTACAATTTCAACAAGGTTTACCCTCGCTGAAAAAGGGGTGGGAGTAGCATCCTGGTGACCTCTATCATCTGTCAGATCCATATCGTCCTGTCACAAAGATTAAACAATAAAAATTCAGCTAACTGAAAGCAATAGACAGCAAAAAAAAACTTATTAACAAAATGGTAAATAGTACTTACACCGTAAATAAAATAACATAATAATATAACATTTTTCAACTATCTAATTTGTACAATTTCAAAAAGATTTACCCTCGCTGAAGAAGGGGTAGGAGTAGCATCCTGGTGACCTCTATCATTTGTCGGACCCATATCGTCCTATCACAAAGATTAAACATAAAAAATTCAGCTAACTGAAAGCAATCGACAGCAAAAAAAAAACTTATTAACAAAATGGTAAAGAGTACTTACAGTCCTCATGATAGTAACTTTATTTGTATCAATGTGATTTAAATGGTAATTGATTAGCAGTTCTTCCCCTGCACTTATTGATTTTATTGTACAAACAAAAAATTCATTCCCCTCACATGCCTCAAATATGCAATTGAGTTGCTTACTAGTTGAAGAAGGTCACGTACTATTTATAAAACTTACAATATTACCTATTGCTTTTGGTCTCCCATCAATGTACATAGCAAATCTTTTACTTTGATCTTTTTTTTTTCGTTGTATATAATTAGCTGATACCCCATACCTACGCATACTTTTTTTATACCGAACAATCCACATCCAATCATTGTAATTGTAACATGGACCAACATACTTGAACAATTTGACAACTTTGTTGTAACCTACCTTTATCCCATCCATGGAAAATAGGCCCAAACCATGTAATGAGGATGGAGCAATGTGATATATCCTCTCATTAACACAAAAATCTGTGTTAATTGGAGGTAGCTCATTGGGTACCCATTCTTTCTCAATGTGTGAGTACCGAAAGGGCACCTTGATGTTGCCTTTGGTCTCATCATCATAAGAACATGAACCCCCATTAGCAAGGAAAAATTGCATGTGTTTATCAAATTTTTTTCTATTCTTTTGACCTCTAGTTAATCTCCCTATTTTAGCCATACTACATGTAGAGCTTTCATCTAATAGTTCCTCATTTCCCTCATTCGATGTAGATAGATCTGACAAGTACCTATTTGGTGGGTCCTACAATCCACCGAATAGAAAGTGAAAGTGAAAAATATAAAATGTAGTAAGTTGAAAGTGATTATACAATTATATTTCTATACGGACCTTCTTTGTCTATATATACATTATATGATTATATAATATGTCTATTTATAACATATGTGCTCAATGATAAACAAGAAGAATATAAGAAAATTATGTCTATTTATTGACTTATACTTGTTGATCCATGTCACTGTGCACAACCCACGCCAAACGGGTCAAATTTCTTGTAGTCAATTGACTGTTTGCAAAAAGGGTGACAATCAGACACAATATAAACATTGGTAATTATAAATAACATATGTTGTAATCATTAGAAATGAACACAATAAATATTTAATCAAATTTCCTAAATATGTTAATCATTTACTTTAAGTTAGCTAAAAATTATGTGATACACATTTGCTACAAATAACTTAGAAGACAACATGAACAATAGGTAACATCGCAAACATGAACAAATTTCCCTTATATATGGAATGCAAGATCATCAACAGAAGGGGTGACGATGTACCTGTAGTCAATTGACTATTTGCAAAAAGGGTCATAATCAGACACAACATAAACATTGCTAACTATAAATAACATATGTTGTAATCTTTAGAAATGAACACAATAAATATATAATCAAATTTCCTGGATATGTTAATCATTTATCTTAAGTTAGCTAAAAATTGCATGATACATGTATGCTACAAATAACTTAGAAGACAACATGAACAATATGCAACATCGTAAACATGAAAAAATTTACCTTAATATATGGAATTCAAGATCATCAATAGAAGGGGTGACGATGTTTTTAGTCATTGATTATCTTCTTCTTCATCATGATCATCATCAACATCATCGCCATCATCACCATCATCATCACCATCATCATCGCCATCATTATCGCCATCATCACCATCATCATCACCATCATCACCATCGACATCATCATCATCATCATCATCACCATCATCATCATCATCATCACCATCACCATCATCGTCATCACCATCATCTTGATCTTCATCATCTTCAATATATTCTTCTTGCATAACATTATACTTTATCGGCCTTCCTCTTGGATCATGTCTAACAACAAATGACCAACCCTATTTATTTGGAACCTCTGAGTAAAACACTTGCTCACATTGTCTTGGAAGAACATAGGGCTCATCTCCAACTGGCTCAAATGACCTTGTATTGATCATTGTAAATCCATTATCATGTTGAATAACCGTTCTGTTTGGATCATTTTGATTTAGTCGTAACCTGTACCATTTGACGATGAATAGAACTACTTTGAAGGTGTTAAATTCACACTCAATTATATCATCCAAGATGCCATAGTATTGATTTTGAGATTTTTGAGGATGTATGTCGTTTCTAGATGATATATTGGTGACCTCGAAAATTGCAGTTATACCAGAATCACAAGTTTTCTTTGTGTCATCCAATCTTTTTATGCAAAATTTGTGACCATGATAGTACATAGCTTTGTGGTGCTTGACCTACAATTTTTGAAGTGTGTGTAAATTATTTGCATCGTGAGTTGATATGAAACATACGTCGAGTTATGATCATTAATAAATTTCTACGTACCTCTCAACCTCTTAAACCCTTTACTAGATCAACTACCATCGGCATAACATTGGAATCTCCATTACGATGAGCTTCTGTAACCAATGAAGCAACACCTTCCCATGTTAATGAGTAACCATTTTATTGACATTTTTCAATCCATTCCATCATCCAATCAAGATTGTTCGCAATATACAAATGTATTGCATCCCACTCTCGACCGCCTGTTTCAAAAAAATACACCAATTAAAAATAACTTATATTGAAGATTTATATGAATTAATTAACTACAATAACATCTTAGATTTACCTCTCACTTTCCTCGATCTACCTTTGCCCATAAAGTACTCCCCTTTGAATTTGTTAATTGAGTTGGGATCCCAAATACGATCTACATGGATGTTTGCTGTAAACTTAGGAAGATATTCAGTAATGTACACCATGGTCTGGTATACCATATATCCCTCCACCATAGAACCCTCGGGATGTTCTTTCTGTCAAACCAAGCCTTTCAAAAATTTCAAGTGCCTCTCAACCATCCACATTGACCTGGTTGGTACAGGTCCACACAATTCAATCTCCTCAACTTGATGTATGAGGTAGTGTTCTTGTGCATTGAAAAAACTTGGAGGTAGAGACTTTTGCATTTCACACATTAGAAGAGGAATTTTTCTCTTCCAATATTTTATATCTTCTTTATTGATTTCTTTAGATGACAACCACCTCATGTATTTTTCAAGATCATATATAACTTGTTTGACATTGTTGGCAAAGTGGTGTGGGAGAGATAGAGGTAGAACGTACTGCAATATTTGTAAAATGATCTTGTCAATATTTTATAAAAGAATGCAATTGAAACTACATGCAATATATAAATATATAGTGAATACAAAATAACATGAATTACCTTAATAAATGTATGTCGATCATGTGTTTTCAACCCTGGCCCAAATTCACTTTTATTTGATATGACATTGTTTATGTTCGTAGCAAATCCTGTGGGAAATCATTTTTTTTTTATTACTTCTTTTATAGCATTGCTCTGTTGCTCTGACAATAACCAACTAAGGGCACTTGTATCAATCTGATCTCCATTGTTATTTGGTCGAATACCATTTTTCATTACATGGTTGGATTCTTTGATGTCACTACAAGTTTTGATAATTTTATCTTTGTCATGCCTTCCATCCAAGATTTTTCATAATGTCTCTGCTACATTCTTTCCAATATGCATAGGATCAAATAAATGCACAATTCGGAGTTGCTCATAGTATGGAAACCTAGTAAATTGTGTAGGACAACTTTTTAGTCCTTTTGGAAGTTGGACATTGATGTCTTGTGACCTTCACAACCATCAATCACATCATCAATAAACAAAACACAATATCAAAATATAAATTTGAAACAAAAATCATCAAATGGAATGGCATTACCTCGACAATTTATTTTATTGTATGCCAACTTCCATAGGCAAGGTGTCATTCTCTGTGGCTTTGACGTAGTCTCTTCTAGACCATTGAAAAGATGTTTTTCGGTAATTTGGTACTTATGATTTCTATGCAGAAAGTGTCTATTCTCATCAAACACTTGCTTTCTTCAACTTTTTGAATGATGAGATTTCGTCTTTAGACCACAAAATAGACATGCAAATTTACCCTTTGTCTGAAGACCTACAAGATCGTGTATAATTGGATTAAATGTGTTAACTTTGACATACCAAAAAAGAGGTGTCAAGAAGAGAACATACCACAAAAATGTGTTAGCCCAGGGGCATCGTGTTTTGTCCATACAAGCATTGCATGAAACTAAAATTGTCTTTGTCCTATTGGTCTACAAATGTCATACATAGCAACCCCATTCCATAACACCACCAACGCATCGATAAGGGGTTCAATATATACGTTGATATCTTTGACTTGGTACTTACCTAGTTGAATGAGAAAAAACATTACATAATTATTTTGACCGTTTGATGGATTAGTAATAATAAATTAATTTAGATGACCACTAAATCAAAAAATACCTGGAACAATCAGTGTCAACATTATGTTCTCTCTCTTTATGGACAACCAAGGAGGTATGTTATTGTTGATAACAAAAGCAGGCCACACTGAGTAAGTAGATCTCATCTCTCCATAAGGATTGACACCGTCTGCTGCCAATGAAAGCTTGAGATTACGAGGTTCTTCTTTAAAGTGTGGCCATTTTTTCTCTATTTCCTTAAATGTCAAACCATCTGCAGGCATTCGTATAATGTCATCTTGACTTCTATTGTGTGCATGGTAATCCATAAATTGTGCCAAGCTATTGCACTTGAATAATCGTTGCAGACATGGAATAATGGGAATTTTCTGAAGAACCTTGCAAGGCACCTTTTTTGTTAATTGATCTGATTGATATCTACTGATATGACAAGTAGGGAATTATGTTGTAAATTCATCCTATTTATGATATATAATATGATTGTTCAGACATGCATCTATTGTTTGATACTCCATTCCAATATCTTTCATGATGGCAAATAATTCTCGGTACGAGCGAGGTAGAATGTTTGATGATGGTAACAAATGCTCACCTATCAACCTACGATCAAAAATATAATTTCTTAATTTAAAGAATATTAATTGCTACATGAACCCAATGTTAATTGTAAGGGAACTATGAGTAAAATAATGAAAGAAGATGGCATACCTTAACATACGTTTCATTGCTACATTGGATAAACCATTCATAACCTTCAAGTTCACCAATAGCAATACAGTGGCAAGAAGAGTTGTTTTTGAGCCTTCATATAGGGACTGGTGTGCCTTCTCAAGTAAAGGTACATCAAAGTCTACATCATCATCACCACCATCATCATCATCATTATCATCTTGATCATCGTGATCTTCATCATCTTGATTTTCTTCCATGGTATCATTACCTTCTACTTCAATATTCACACCTCCATGTTCCCTCATTTGGAAATATGCATTCTCTGAATTGTCATGGTCCATAACATGAAACTCAGGGATGTTGACCTATATGAAAATGATGACTTTATATTAACCATGACCATGATGTCATCATCAAATCATGTCTTATGTAATTTATAAACTATTAAAATACATACCAATGGATGATACTCATTTCCCCCTTCAATGTGACCATGTTGCCTACAATGTTGCTCAGCTGTTGTGATTAGATATGTTCGAGTCTTTAAGCCCTTACACATTTTGTAAGGACAATAACATTTTCCATCACCTTTTTTTTTTAAGTTAGACCATAGTCTAGCAATTGTCTCCCTATTTTTTTGTGCATTGATATCGTCAGACATGGTCTTTCTTGAATGGAATGACTCATTGGTGGAAGAAGGATGATTTGTTTGCAACCTGCAGATGGAGTAGTAAGAGGAAGACACATATAAAAAGGAGTTAGGTCTCTGAACCAAGTAGGAGTTAAGACATGCTAGAGTGGGGTCAGCCCAAGATATTTTGGAATCTTGAAGAACCTGGTAAAGGGTATCTGGAAAGGTGAAAATAAACAAGTATTTTTACAACTACAAAGGAGGAATTGAGAGCATTATAAATAATGAAGAAGAAACTTAAATCCATACAACTTCACCTCTATTTACAATTTGACCTTTCTGCAAGTGAAATATGACAATATACAAAATTGCCAATCACATTTTCACTTAAAAAAGAACATCAAATATACCTTTGCTACAATATCTTCTTCAAATTCTTCACTATCAGATTCTTTAGAACTACAAGCTCCTATGCAGAAAAAAGATGAGATGTAATAAGTAATTTTAGATGGGCAATATTTAAACAAATCAACTATCAAAAAAACAATTTATGAAATTCAGTTGCTTTATTATGTACTGAAGACTTGGCAAGATGTTCCCAAGTCTATCTATAGAATGCCTATCTGCATGGTTGTTTGCAAATAGTCTAGTATGGTGTCTCTTTTGAACAATAAAAAATATCACTGGGGCTGGTAATTTGGCTCAAGAGATGCACAAGCCTGTTGACACCACAGAACTTTTAGTTCATCATATAGCATTCAGCTGTCTTCTTTAACAAAATCCAAAGAGAATACAAACAAACTAATGAGTCATGTCTATCTCAATTGAATAGCAAGTACTATAGTGAGTATTAGGAAACTGACCTTGCGAATAGCATCCAATTCATAAAGTATTAGGAAAGTAACCTTGCTAATTAGTTTAACATAGATTGGTGAACAGAAAATTCATAATAAAAATCTGATTTTTTCCACACTTGTTCAAACCATATAATGAAACGACAAAGAATGAATTGTATACAAAGACCATATTGTAGGCTTTCCAAGTTGAAAGTGAATAGATGACCTTTATAGGGTGTTGTACCAAGTGGAGCAAGTATGTGAGAGCTTGAAGATGAAGGGCTCCTATTTTGGGGCCAATATTTGGTGGTTTCGAGGTGCCTAAGGAGAACCTTTGATGCTAAGTCTTAGTTATGTAGACTTTGGCGAATCTGGTGAGCTTTCTACGAGTTTGTACCTATTGTATCAGCAGCCACTATGCCCTATTCTAGACCTTCAGTATTCTAATTGACATCAATTATAAGTGTGCATCCAGATGTTAGCTGCAATTGATTGGGGTGGCTTTTAGTGTGTATCAGTCTAATTTAACATGTGTGATGGAAGTATCAATGTGTTATCAGCATCTTATATTATTTAGAAGAGGTGTAGTTCAGTGGGTAAATGTTCAGTCATTGTGGGAATGGTATTCTATGCTTTCTGTTAGGTTAATTTGTGTTGTTGCAATAGTCTGATTTTATAATCTGAATGTTGTATTAGTTTGTTTCAATAATGTTCTTTTTATTTTGCTATATTGTAATGCATCTCACTATAATGTCCCCTTTTTGACATGACATTCAATAATAAAAATCAAAAGTAAAAATATAAAATATAAGAAATTAAAATAACATGTAATATAATTATAATTTAATTAAGTTTAGTGAATGATAAAAATGAATGCAATAAAGAGTTATGAGTATTGAAGGATTACGATATAACGGAGAGACCATTCTATGAGAAGAGAACATGAAGGAAGAAAACAATCATTTGGAAATAAATTATTATTCCGTGAGGCAGCAATGAAGGGTGGTGACTCAATCCCTTTTGAAGGGTGGCAATTCTTTTATAAATAAAATATAAAGGGAAGATCAATAGAAATTCACCATCAAATGTCATTTCATTCAACTAGATACAAAATCATAAATCCATTCAAGAATCAATTTATGAAATCATTACACACCAATATATCAAATCAGTATTCATTCAATCATCACTATCAACATTTGTTAAATCATCAATCCTGAATCCATCAAAGTAAACCATTCAATTGTCCACCTATCATCAATTGGGAATCAAATATCAAAATAACCAAACAATTAGACCAGCAAGCAAACAATCAGTCACTTATACAGGAAAATATCAACTATTCAAGTATCAACCATTCTAGCATCCAATCATTTAAATATTTATAATTAAGACATCAATTGGTTAAGCATCCACCCATCAATCCTTCAAGAAATGATAATAAAGAGAAATCAGACAATTGACAATGATCTATCAAATACATCAAGATATCAGTTTTGAATTCTAGTTAGTACATGCAAACTGGACAGGTTCTGGGCCCATAGGTTAGGCTAAGGATTTGAGGCAATATTTATGATACATATTCCACAAAAATTAGCATAATTGGTATAAATACTAGGTCGTTACTACAGAGCATAAAAACTGGTTGATTAGGACATTTAGCAATTCTCGATTTGGGTACTCCATTTCAAGTTATTTAAATTGTTTTGTCCAATGTAGGTTGATGCTTTTTAGTTTCAATGTTAAAACCCAAACTGTCATATTTGGTAGGCATGTTTGTTCTTATAGCCTTAAATTCATTGACTGTGATTTTAAGAAAAATCTACGGCAAGACTTATTTTTCAGATGCATGATGAGAAACGATTTCCACATTGAAAAGTTTTATGAGAATTCCTAGGTTCAACAGCTATGTCTTTTCTAGGGCTTATAGCATCTCTTCTTTTGAGCTTATGCAAGTGACAAAGTATGAGAAGGGTAGACTTTAGCAATGGCTATTGCTTTTTTTATTATTCCATTATTTATTATTTTTCTTATCTCATATCTATGTTTATTTTATATTTTTCATTTCCACGTAAATTGTGGCCTGAGGGGCCACACCTTTTTATATTGATTTAAGAAAAAAGATCACACATAAGGGTGCATCTATAGCTAACTACTTAACATCTAGAATCATATTAACAAAAAGGTTCATATTCATTCTCAAACATATTAAATTGTACATCAGCATAGCCACCAGGGCTAGCCTCCAAAAGTAACCTAGAAAATTTCCACTATTCAAAAGGGTGACAAGAATGATAGTCCATCTTGCAAAAACCATTTTCCACACCGATACACAAGCTTTCTCAAGAGTATAGAGAATAGCCCAAGCTTCCATCTAATTTTTAGAATGAGTACTTAAGGAAGTAGAAAAGAAAAACTTAAATAGGGCTTAAAATTCCACTACTAGTACCACCCATTCCTGTTGGACGTGGATTACTCCTTGAAAACCCATCTATATTGATTTTGAGGAAATCATTTGGGAGGGGAGACACTAACCTAAATGGATCAATTTCTTGACTTGCTGAACTCTGGGACTAAACCTATTTTGTGAAGAAAGAGAAAAGCATTGATCCAAGTGATTAGCAATGTGGAGATCCAAATGAACAGTTGACTGAGATAGCTCTTGTTTCGACAGACCACCCTCTCATAAAATCTCATTCATATTATAATCTTGCATGATCTTATCATAGCAATGGTGATTATGAAATTGTTGGCTGCTACTACATGGCATTAGTCAAGGAAAGCCAGAAGCCACAAGATTTTGTGTTGCCATACTTTTGGTTGGGACAGGTTAAATGAAATTGGGAGATCTAAAGAGTTCTCTTTGAAATTTTGAAAAGGTTCTAGAGGTTCACATTGAGAACTATGAGAGCTTGAAAGTTGTAGGCCATATATGTGCTCAACAAGGGCAGCGAGAGAAGGCTTTGGAAATTCTAAGAAAGGCAACTCGCATAGATCCACATGATGCTCATTCCTTTATTAAGATGGGTGAGTTATTGATATCATTAGACCCCAGTGCAGCCTTAGAATATCTTAACACAGCAAAGTCTCTTTTGAAGAAGACCAAAGAAGATGTACCCATTGAATTGTTAAATAACACTGGGGTTCTTCATTTTGAGCATGATGAACTAGAGTTGGCTCAGGAAAATTTCATGGAGGCATTAGGAAATGGTGTTTGGGTTGAATTCATCAATAAAAGCCCCAGTATCAATTCTGAAGTTTTTCTTGTGTGTTTAAAGGACATGGAATTCTTCCATCGACTAGA
Source organism: Cupressus sempervirens (assembly GCA_028749045.1). Lineage (NCBI taxonomy): Eukaryota > Viridiplantae > Streptophyta > Pinopsida > Cupressales > Cupressaceae > Cupressus > Cupressus sempervirens. Next base: position 737,227,580 of record CM053783.1, on the reverse strand, counting down.
AGAAGAAGGTGTTTCACTTGAGTTTCCATGGGATAAAGTGACAACACTATTTAAATTGAGTTTCTTTTTAAATAATTTTTAAATATAATTTAAAATATGAATTTATCCATGAGAAATCCAATGAATAGGTGCTCCTGCATCATAGACGGGGATGTTGATGCAAGGTATGATGTTACTGACTTCCCTCTTAGCGCCCTGGTCCACCAACTCATACATGAAACCATGGGACAAACAAGAAAAAATGTTGGATTTAAAAGCTTTTTCAATCAGTTATTAGGAGTATGAATGAGGTCTACATGTCAGATTTGAATGAAGCCCTGAGATTCATTCAAAGCTCCCACACCAATATCGGCATGGAGGCTTCGAGTGAAGCCCCTTGGGACCTTCATTCAAAGAGTTGGCTTCATTTGAAGCCCCTAAAATTTAGCTTCCCCACTTTCCATCTGATTTCTTCATTATGGAAAGTGGGAACCATTATTGTGGCCCTACCCAAGAAGAAAATTTTATCACCTAATTTTCCTTTTGTTTACTTCATGATCTTTCTATGAAGAAAATAAAATAATAACTAACATTTTCTATGTTTCAAACTTCTATATTGACTAAAAAACATCTACTGAAATAACTTTATTTGACAAATTCCATTAAAAAATTATAATCTTTTTGAACCTAGACTTATATTAGACATTTTATAAGTTACACTAGATTAACATGTTTAAAAGTAACTACACATATCTAAATGTGTGCACTACATAAGTGTGCGATAAAAATATATATGTATATTTCAATCTATCTTGACATATGTTCATAATCACTTGTATGAAAAGGAATGTATTCAAATATTTCAAGCTCGTCTTTGTCATTTGGCTCCCCAAAAATGTGCATACAAGTAACAAAATATTATAGAAAGTCAAGTATTCAAACTATTTGCTAAATGTTACAAGAGAACGATAGATCGTTCATTGTTGAATATATAAAATATTTCATATACAACAAAATAACTATTTTATAAATGAAAACTTTCATACATGGGATGAAGCATTCTGGTTGTTTGAAAGTCTATTGGACATTGTGAGCTTGCATAAAAAATATCACAATAGTCCTTGAATGCTTGAATGTTATTTTTTCACCTATAAGTAGTGGTGAATATAGAAATAATGAGACATTTTATTTAATCTACTATATGGATTTGAAGCAAACAAAATTATTATAGCAACTCAATGCAAAGGAAAATTAATATATTTAATTTAAAATAGTCTAAATGTGTTCATACAAAAACTATAAATGATTATCCCTATTTAATTGATCTTTATATATTCCTAGTTTTTCAGCTAATGACCAGCCAAATGAAGCCCATAAAGACAACAAGACACAATTTATACCCAAATTAGCATTTTACAATATTATGAGTGAACCACTTTTCTTTCTTTGTAGCCTATTTTATCTTGGAAATAGGATAACAAATCATGTTGTTATCCTTGATTTATAATCTTATCCTAGTTGATATTTTCTAACAAAAAATTCAATAATCTATTTAGATAACTTGTCTTTTATAGTGTTAACCATTCTCCAAAAATACATTTTTTTTTCTAAAAATATCTTCGAACTCAATGGAAAGCTCATGATTCAACTACCTCTTGCCTCCTATTGAGGTATTTTGGGGATGATATAATAAATAATTCATTCCATCCTACATTGGTAATACTTCTTATTTGGTGAATACATCATTTCATCAAAAAGACTCTTTGTGTGGTGAACCTTTAGTATTTTACCTATACAGTAGATAGATCAGAAGCAACAACATATTTAAATAAACTAAATATCTCTAGAAACATATATGTATATATGTAATAACATAAATCAAATCAATCTGGAATATTTTCAAGATATAAGTTAAATTCTCATGGATCATTTAGAAGTTATATGTCACAAAAATCTTCAAGTGGGTTACAATTTCTTATTTTTGAAAATAAATCAAATATTGAATAAATTTGAACCTAAGATTTATTTAAAATAATTTTAAGATATATATTCAATAAAAAAATAAAAAATAAAAAGATAATAGAACTATATCATTGAACATAAGAGGAACAAAATTTCATCACTTGGTTTTCCTTTTGTTGACTTCAAAATATTTCTATGAAACAAATAAAAAACAAATAACATTTTCTATGTTTCAAACTTCTATATTGACTACAAAACATCTTCTCAGATAACTTTATTTGGTGAGTTCAATTTAAAAGATTAGAACCATTTTCAACATAAACTTATACTAGATTTTCAACAATTTTCAAACTTCTATTTTGACTACAAAAGATCTCTTGGAATATAGATCATCCATTGTTGAATGTGTAAAATATTTCATATACCATACTATTTAATCTTGCCAGGCTGTTTGAACAGCTACATGACACTGAAAAAGAAAATCTTTTGTACAGGCTAATATTGTTCAAGTTTCTTGATTATGTGGATGCATTTCTACGACTTGCAGCCATGGCCCAGCCTCGAAATGAGATCCAACTAAGCTTAGAATTGATTGGGGAGGCACTTAAGGTGGATAAAACCTCAATAAATGCAATTACCATGATTGGCAACCTGGAACTAAAAACAGATGACTAGCTTAAAGCAAAAGAAATAATTAAAACTGCACAAAATGTATTAGATGGTAAGGATGCTTATGCTAACATTTCTCTTGGAAACTAGAATTATTTTGCAGCTTCACGCAATGAGAAGAAGGATCTAGATGTGAAGAGAATACATCTTGATAAGGCTAGGGAACAGTATTGTAAAGTGTTGGCTCAGAGACCTAGAAATGTCTATGCTGCAAATGGGGCAGGCATTGTGCTAGCCGAATGGGGTCATTTTGATATTGCAAAGGAAATTTTCACATAGGTTCAAGAAGCTGCAGCAGGAAACATCTTTGTTCAGATGCCTGATGTGTGGGTAAATCTAGCACATGTTTACTTTGCGCAAGGATAGTTTGGGCTTGCAATGAAAATGTATCAAAATTGTTTGAGGAAATTCTATTTTGGCACTGACACCCAAATTTTATTATATTTAGCTCGATCACATTATGAAGCAAAACAGTGGCAAGATTGTAAAAGAACATTATTAAGAGCAGTACATTTGGCACCCTCAAATTACATGTTACACTTTGATGTTGGTGTTGCC